>QJOA01000712.1:0-32523 GCA_004155915.1 Monosporascus sp. CRB-9-2 | reverse complement strand
CAAACAAAAAAAAAAAAAAAAAAAAAAAAAAAAAAAGCCCCAAATATTCTTCCATGCCGTTTTGGCACCACATGCTTACCCATTTCAGCTGTACAGATAGCCGAGCCCGAACAGTCCGAACCAGAGGGCGACCCGGTCAAGAGGCGCTCCTTCTCGGCGGGTGTAGGGAAGCGCCTGAGCGGACGCCCGCCATTACAGAGCGGCGATTCATCAAGGACATCACTGCGCAGCCAATCTAGCTTGGAGGTCGTAGATAGCCTCACGAGCAGTCCATCCCCTCATGACACTTCTTTAGAAACCAGTGCTTCTCATCCTCACCATAGACATCGGGCGAACCATCTTGGTGAAAGACTGATAGCCCAAGTTGCCGACTGGCTGGAGCATGAGCGAACCAAAAGCCAGAACAGGAAGAAATCAAGGAGAGCCCATCCATCAAAGCGGAAATCCTCGAACCATATCAGCAACGACACCGAAGTGTCACTGTCTCATCTGGCAAGGCGTACTTCGATCGATTCACAATCGAGCGAGGTATCCTTTGATAGACTACAGAGGATTATTGAGGAAGGAATGAGCGCTCTGGGACTGAAGTCCGTTCCTCATCATAGCCCAAGATCGGGCAGGAAACCCCAGCGGAAACGCTCAGTTCAGTTGCATCGGACAGCCTCATCTGACACCGAGTGGTACGACGGTGACATCTTGGTCCCAAGTTGCGATGCAGTGCTTGACAATTCCAAGACGATGAGCTATTCCGGGGGGAGATCCGGTTCTCTGGAAGACCAGAGCTCTAGTTTGAACGAGAAAGCGGAAAAAGAACGCATCGCGTGGATCACCTTCAAGAACGAGATCATCAGGCTTGCACACACTTTAAGGCTCAAGGGCTGGCGGAGAGTTGCCTTAGACAGCGGCGAATCTATTCGTGTGGAACGTCTCAGCGGTGCTCTCACTAATGCCGTCTATGTAGTGTGCCCACCAGACGGTTTGAGGGAGAAGACGGAACAAAACAAGAAACCGCCAGCAAAACTACTCCTGAGGATCTACGGGCCGCAAGTGGACAACATCATCGACCGGGAAAATGAACTGAGTGTTCTTCAACGTCTAGCCCGTAAGAAAATCGGGCCTCGGCTACTGGGAACATTTAGCAATGGTCGTTTTGAACAGTATCTCAACGCTACTACTCTAACCGCAGCAAACATTAGGGAACCCCAAACGTCCAAGCAAATTGCGAAGCGGATGAGAGAACTGCACGAAGGCATTGAGTTGCTGGACGAGGAACGGGAAGCGGGGCCTGCAGTCTGGAAAAATTGGGATAGCTGGCTTGCAACCGTGGAACGAGCGATTGCCTTCCTGGACAAGAAAATACTTTCAGGAAATCTCGGCCCCGTGAGAGGACCTGCGGACGCTTGGAAGGAGAGAGGCCTCATATGTGGAGTGGAGTGGGCGAAATTCAAAGGGATGGTCGATAAGTACAGGCGATACCTTGACGACCGCTACGGTAACCCCAAAATCATACGGGATCACCTAGTCTTTGCCCACAACGACGTAAGGAATCCCTCATCTGAGACCTTGAGTCGTACCGAGCCGCTAATGTTGGTCAGACACAATATGGTAACATTCTACGGGTTCGTCCAGACGATACAACTTCCCCCTTGATGCAGCCCAACTACGAGCATAAGCAGCTTGTCGTTATAGACTTCGAGTATGCTGCCGCTAATATGAGGGGCTTGGAATTTGCAAACCATTTCACCGAGTGGGGCTATAACTACCACGATGAGAGGGAACCGCATGCATTCAACCCATCCATGTATCCCAAGCCGGACGAGCAACGTCGCTTCATCAAAGCGTACGTAGAGCACCGACCGGAGTATGCACACCCAGCAGCTTCGACGCCGAATCTTACGCCTCTATTAACACCTCAAATTGCTCCTACCACGCCGAGCTTGAACCCAACGACATCTGGCCCTTCGAGCTCGATAGTGGAATTCATGCTAGATGCCCGCGTTCCTCCAGGTGGTTGGCGAGAAGAGGAGAAGCGCCGGGAAGATCAAGTTGACCAGCAGGTCACCGAGCTGATGGAAGAGACGCGGCTTTGGCGCATTGCTAACAGTGCACAATGGGTGGCCTGGGGCATCTTGCAAGCCAAGATCCCAGGATATAATGCTGAGGCGGCAGGTGATGCCGAGGGTGCTCAGCCAGCTCCCGCGGGCGCCCCAGAGGAGGATGAAGAGGACGCGGAAGCATTCGACTACCTGGGATACGCACACTCGAGAGCGATGTTCTTCTGGGGAGACTGTGTGAAGATGGGATTAATCAAGATAGAGGAGTTGCCGGAGGAAATAAGGGGCAAGCTCAAAATCGTCGATTACTGAACGGGGATTTCGACCGCACAGCGAACTGAGGCTTGGTCACCTTGCATGGTCACCTCTTGCATGGTCAGGTTGCTCGGCCTAGCTCGATAATGGATGTCGTTATGTAAATAGTGAGTATTGAGACAATATCCTTGTATATTAATAACGGGCCTGGGGTGCTCTCCATGGAATGATGTGTTTCCCGGCCGTACTATGCTTTTCGGAAGATATAGGGGGAACTTGTAGCAGTGTACTGGCGCGAAACTAGCCGCACAAGTTCACTGGCGATACGCCGAGATCCCAATAATGATTTGCTCCGTTCTAGAGCCGAGGCTGGCAGATACTCGCCCTTGCTACCAAATGTCTTTTTTATTTTATGCTACGTAAGGCCAGGCCAGGGGACGGGGCAGGAGTTATGACAGACGATGGATCTTTCATTGTTGCCGGCATGAACTTCCCGGCCGGGGTACAAGGGCAGTCTTGAATTCTGATGTCAAAAAGCCAAGGTAACCATGAAGACGGGGAACAGAACACGGATCTATCGCGGCTGGGCGTCTTTCTTTCGGACGACTCGCCTGCTGGGTGAGCCGCAGTTACGCAAAGGCTTCGTTTTGCCGGCCCCTGTCCACGGCGGCGCTGGAGCTCGGCGGTCCCGAGGGCACGTATGCATCTCGCACGAAGAGTAACGCGATGCTGGACCAGCGGTCGGCGTCAAGCTTAGAGTAACATCTGCCGCTCGGTCTTTCCGGACGTACGACGCCGCCCTATCATCTCGCCTTCCTCGCGAGACAGCGTCGCGCGACGGCGGATAGTGGAGGATCGAGCGTGAGGCGCTCGGCATCCCATCTGCGTCGGGACGAGGTATCTGTTGAAATATTATGCTAGCCAGAACTCCTAGTAACTCCACTTTGCCGAATTTCATCAGTATCAAGGCGGGGGAAGGGGGCCCTCGGAGGGACGTCATGCAGACGGGGACTATCTAAAGGGGGGATGCTTTGCGGTAGCCTGTGCAAGCAGCATGAACAGACATGGATACCCAAAGCCATTCGCATAGCGATTCTCCTATTGCTTCATTGCCAACTCCGTATTTGAACACTCCTGCACAACCTTTGCGGTCCGGGAAGAGTCTGTGTTGCTTCTGATCTATTTCTCTGACATCCGTGGGCCAGTCAACCCCGAGCCCCATTCTATCCATGCTTGCTTGACAAACTGCTTCAGGGGTTGGCTTTGACTGCGAGTTGTGTATGGATAAGCTTATGCGTCCTCGCGTAGGATGCTGTTTTCAAGAAAGCTACACCTGGCTCGAAAGGGCCGCAGTGAGTGAATCCACGAACAACTTGGTTCCTCGTCATAGTCCCCGTCATATTCGAGGGGCTTCTTGTGCCCAGTAGCGAGGTGTATGTTAAGTCACGTGTGCCTTTTCTACTTATGTGTTCAACTCACAACCACCGGAAGCGCCGCAAGGCCACCGGCCTACCACATGAGTATCGGCACCCCTCGCCAGTGATATAGGCTGCAATCAAAGAAGTTTAGGAAAGTGCGCGAACGGGTCATGTTGGTAACGGATGCATGGCGCTTTCTCGATCTCGTAGATGCTAGCTGTTTTTATTCGACGCTCCCTTTTCCGGGTCCCCGAGCTGCCCGGGTGATATTTGCGGTCTGTCAGAGACCTTATGCGCCTGCATCGAGTTCTGCGTAAAAGCCAAAGCCCGGAGAGATACTGTAACGGTATTGCGAATCGCTACTTTTTGTCATTGCGCAGCAATTATTCCTGAGTTGAATACACCGTAGCTGGGTTGTAGGATAATCATGAGGTCTAGGAGAGATCCAGGAGCGAGGGCCCGATGCATGGACCCGAGAGCTTCACACTCAACGGGAATTCGCATGACGTCCACAATGTCGAATACGTAGGCATGTGAGTGATCGTGCCACATCCCCTTTAACTTGTTACTCACTGATAATTCGAAGTCCCTAGAACAAGCCAATTTGATACAAGCAGAAACTCGTCATTGCCTACTTCCCGATCCACTAAGCACACATAATAATACGCAGGGCTGCGAGAAATCCGTGGTCGAGTCTCTTTGCTATCCGGCGTCTGTGGTTAGGATATCTTGTAGCTGCCATATTATCTTAAAGGAGAGACAATGTGGAGGATCCACGTTGAAGGCTCCGTTGAAACGTAGCGTAAAAGGAGAGCTCATCTCAGTCCAGATACGATTGCAGCCTCAGGGCAGGACGTCGTTGAAGTCGCGAGGACCACCAAGCATTGCAAGGGGCACATTCTGAGCTTCATGCGCTTCTCCTTCTGAGTACGAATAGCGGTGAACTTTCCCTTGTCCTCGTGTGCTCTGGTAGTTGAGGAAACCAAAACAATGATTGGCCAGACAACATTAATAACTGTCAACTGCACCAATGTCCCCGTTCAACCCCCCTAATGGTTTGGTAGTGTGGGCGAGGTCGCCTTGGCGGAATATATCCACTGAAGCCCAGCATTGGAAAGTAAACGCCTCGTTCGGAAGAAAGACCGTGCTGGATCGGCGGGGCCGCGTTATTAGACGTGGCTCGTAGGGCGAGAAACGTTGTGAAGATCAGGCAGGCCCAAGACGACGCTTCGGAGGCGATCGCATATTGCCGTCTCCATCAGGCCCTCTTATATTAGCCGGCTTCTAGACTCACTAGCGTAATTATCGGGACCGCCAAATATCCTGCTTTCTGTTAGCTCGAATCCCTCTGGGGGGTATATCCAAGTGTTCCTGCTGGCATTAGGCCGAAGAGAGTTGGTAAAACAAGAAGACGACGGTCTGCCCGGTATCGCACTTTCCTCTGCTCCTGCCCGCGTTGAGTTCGCACGCCGTCCTCTTCCCTTTCGTCGGTTGGCCCTTCCTCGGTCTGCCACGTGTGTTGTTCGGTTTAACAATCTGCACTACACTGTTCCGAAGTGGTTAAAAGACTCTCATTGGCTACGTCGCAATTCATGATGCTTCGCTTCAGTGTTTGGGCTTCTAGTTTACGGTAGGTAGGACGGGGGATGGGCTCGGAACTCGTTCGGCCACACCGTGTGCATTGAATTTACGGGTAGTATGAACTGATCCTTCTGGGATCATGCCGTGTGGATGGCGATCCAATGGAGAACCAACAGGCGGAGCCGGGCGGAGTCGGTGACAGCACCGTCAACGGGGGTTTGTTGGAGGATGTGCGACAGGGATGACTGCAGCCTTGAATTGAACCAAGCGCTGTGCAGGAGCTGGGCAGGTCGCTTAAGTTAAGGTCCTGTATCGATCGACATGATGCAACTAGTGTCAAGGATGGAGCACAGAATATCAAGCTCTTTGCTCGCGAGCAGGAAGCTTGGCCATATAAGACGGAACCGACGTTAATATGTAGAATAGACTTGCTGCTATGGCCAGATATTGTCTCGCTCGCGAACCCTGGAGTCAGCCATAAGGGTATAGAGAGGGTTAGGCCGTCCCTCTCTGCATGTACCATCGTCGGTCCTTTCGGACCTCTGTCGGGACTTTCTTCCAATGCTTATCGAGACCTATGACGTTTTAGGCAATCCATTTCCCAGCGCATGATTTCGGGTGGCCTCTAGGCTGTGTCGCCGGTAATGCACCCGCTTGGCGTATTTTTTTTTTTGCGTCAGCTAACTGTGAACCGCACGTTTCTCAACTCTGGCACGGAAGGCTGCTCCCGGCATGAGATGATGTACGTAGTAGTAAGCAAGCGTACCCTTCTCTGCGTGAATTCCCAGGGCGTGCGACACGGGAATGGCCGTTTCTGTGTGCAAGGCTGGGTCTTAACGCAAGCAGATCGTCAGCGCTAACGGATATCATCGTGGAACTGGGCCAAGCTAAGGTGGTTAAAGGAGTCACGAGCCCACGACTGTACGTACGCACACGAATAGCGAATCTGCCGGTTCGACAAGTCGGCGAGGGCGTCGACCGTCTCTTAAATCGTCGCGATCCCGCCACCCGCATCATGCAGCTAGCTACTGCCACACGTGCAGACACGTCACCATTTACGAAGAGTTGGGGAGGCGGAGGACGAGTCCCGACGGAGCTCGACCACAGAGTCGGGGAGATCCAAATCCATGCCCCTGGGACGGGGTCCCATCTTTATTCGGCAGGCTACACCGCGGATCACGATGTGGGTTGGATTCTCCGGCTGCCCGGTGCCCCCATATGTTGTACGCTGCGCATGCAGAGGACGTTGATCAATGGCACCACCTCGTAAAAGCAAATGAACATGTATCGATCTCGGAAAGGACATACGCCATGCCGCAAAGGAGAACACACCTACCAAGCTTTCGCGGAAGAGATGTGAAACCATCATTGTATTTGCATATCAGTGCGTAGATCGCTAGGCAGAGCCGTAGTTTGTAGGCTACTACAGGTTCTACCACAACTATTTTCTCACTTTGCCCAGAGTCCATATCGCAACGCCAACCATATGCTTCATTCTCTCGTAGTGGCTTTGGCCAGAAATCGGACGGGACGTAGTGCGTCGTTGGTGCCGGAGATATGCTCGGCCTCGGGAAAATTAGATTCATTCTAGAATAATGCTCATATCACAATCTAACTTAGTCTCGTATTGCGAGACTTCGATCAAGAAACGATGCGGGGGAACCGGATTCGGTGTTTAGGTAGTGTAACAAATTGTCGGGGACACTTCTACATCCGCATCGATGTAGGAATCGGCTATAAAAACCTAGGCTTACCTTACTTAGAAATTAGTGCTAGCACTGCTAGGGCCGGGATTCGGGACCAAGTAATATCATGCCTGATTTCTTGAGAAGTTCCAGCATGTTCGATATTATGCGGTGTAGCAGTGCCCCAGATATGCTGTAGGAAGGGTGACAGAGCGGACGCCGCTTTCGAATATCTAAGGTTGAACTCCCTACATAGGGTAAATACTTGGGAACATGCAATATGAACCCAGCAGGAACTAATGAGGCAGCCACCCGTGGACGAAGTCTTGAGGTAATCTCGCGAAATCACGTGGATATATTCCTCTCGTCCGAAGATGTCCTCGAGAGTAAAAGAGGTTTATCGGCTTGACCGGAACAGTTCCTGGCTGGTCACCCTGTCGATACTTGTTATCCGGCCTAAGTTTTAACTCCGATTGATACGTAACGCGTGTCGTATGGCTAATCGAAAATTCCCGCCTAAGAATTTAGGAACACTGGTGTCAAGAGGGATCTTCCTTTAGCCGCCCCTTGTTCAGGGGCTATCGTGAGCCCCCTGACTCCCGGACGGCGGCTAAAGGAAGAGTGGCCCCACAAACCGAAAGCTTCGCCAAGTCCCTCCGTTGGCCGACTATTGTGTTTTACGGCTCCATTTCCCACGCGACTTTCATGGTTTAGGGCGGTCCCCAACCACGCCTGCTGCGGCTTAGCGGCACCAGGAAAAACGTGTTTTCGGTCTTCACTCTTCACCGTCTCTGGCCATGCGCCCGCATGTAGCGATGGCCTTCCTTGCACAGAAGAGGGATGCGGCCATCTACTTAGGACGTACAATACATAAGTACGTAACATTGCAATCAGATGGATCGACATATTGTCTCCCTGGACCGTCTGTAGCGAGTGAGGGACCTATGCGTGCACTTGCATAAATCATAGGGGAGGCATGACATCAGTCTGGGCCTACTATGTAAGTTAAGTTTCCTGCTGCGAGATAAGGAAGGATCCCGACCGAAGGCAAGTTACATTTCAGATCCGTGTGGGGTCTCATTTTTCCCTCGGAGCATGGAGTCGAAATTAAGCCACCCTCGTATACGTAACTATATAAAAAGTGCTGTATCCAAGGCTATTTTCGGTTAGTTCCCTCCACCGGGTCCACCGCACGTCTATGTAAGTTGCCATACAATTTGTATAGAATCGAATATGATCTAGCTATTTGCTCATGCTTCCCATTGTCATAATTGACTAAAAATCCGATCTGGAAAACAGTGGCTAATGCACGCTCCATACAACATTAAGGAGTCTACATTATATCCTTAGATGGCAAAAACCGGGACTGTGCAGGTAACTAACAGAAAATACCTCTGGATAATGTAGTAGTATAAAAATAGTATGATTAGTGCGAAAGAGGTACTACTTCTACATATACAAAAGACACTAGATAGGTCTATATGAAACGTGTAGTGTAAAATACATATTGCGGTTGAGGTTGTTAATAAGAATCCAGTTCAGTAATGAATGCATCAAGCCCATGAAGTGCCGGTGATTATTCTAGAGTGGAATTTCCGAACGTACAATCTTTTGTCCGTTCTCGACCGTAACATACGTGACGACTGTGTAAATTGACTAGGCATCTCGTAGGGCTTATTCTGTGAAGTTCGGCAGGACATTCGCCTTATTTTAAGGTGGCGGAGTCACAGTGCCACTGGGCAGCCGTGAAATGGGGTGGGGGTTTCTTTCGGGGTATACTATCTTCATCACCACTGTGCCGGATAGGAGATATGGGTATGTAGTGCTGATGATACATTTATCGCTTTTGACGATGGCCGTGGAGTTGGCATTGGATGGTTCACACGTCCATACAACATTGAAGACAGTTGACAGCTGGTTTTGATCAGTTTTGATTCATGTCCTCATGGGCGTCTGGTTGATCCGTCCGGCCTATCATGCCATGGGGTTGCAGTTAGCATTGCTTCAACCTACTCGTTTGTTCCTCCTTTACCTTTTACATGTAGCCGTATTCCTACACCTGTCCGTTGCGGCCATATCTATACATTATCGACCCTCATGAAATTTGCTTGGCCAAACACACAATGCCCTGCCCCCTTTTTGAGCAGTAGCTCCCCTGGTATGGAGAACGCCATGTAAATGCTGTGATCCTGATGCGCCGATCGTGATAAGTGCTCTATCCAGCGCGGATGAACCCAGCCCCCTTCTTTTTCGTCCCTGATCCAGACCGGAGCTTCCCGATACCATGATGATCTGAGCAAGCCCCGGCGGCCGCGGGGGATCGGGTGCCGAGATAATAAGACAAAACAAGCGCACTTTGCGACGCGAGGGTATCTTTCCCATTCCTTCCTGGTATATCCTCCACCCTTCTTTTGTCATCCACACGGGATTAAAATCATATCATAAAAACGACATTGTTGAATATCCAAAGCGGCCAATGCCTATGCTCAGCGGAACGAGTTGTCGTCGTCGGAACTGTGGCAGCCTCGCTCGTGTCGCTTCATGTTGCTCCTCACACTAAAAGCCTTTCCACACCCGATATGCGGGCACTTGAAAGGCTTCTCGCCGGTGTGAGAATGGCTGTGTATCCTCAGAGAGCTGGGCCTTGAGAAAGCCTTGTTGCAGGTCTGGCAGATATAACGGTCCTGTGACTGCGGGAACGACGCAGCCGATGATGGCGAAATATAGTGGTGATGTTGCCATGGGTTCGCTCCCGAAGACGGCGTCAGCGAAACGTTGACCGGAGCAGCGGGAGGGAAAGACTACGACGAGTTAAGCACAAATGTCAAAATACATCCTCGATTACAACTAACCTGCGGTAGCGGTCTCTGGTAGTAAAGGGCGGAGATCTGAGATTGCGCAGGGGACACAGCCTGCATCGAGGACTGATAGTACGGCCCCATCGACGGCTGACGCATGTACGGCGTTGCAAATTGAGGCTGAGCATACGCCGAGGCTTGAAGAGGTATTCTGGCCACAGGGGCGTTCGTCATAGTCTGGCGTGCAATCTCCTCTACGGGGGGCGTCGTCTCGTAGTAATAAGTTGGCCCGGATACGACTGGCACCTGGCTGTCCGACTTTGATGAAGGCGAATTGTATCCCTCGAAACACGCATCAGCGCCCATCGGAGGGGTGGGAGGCAAGGCACTTCGAGATGGACCGTTGCTCGCATTATGTGACGACTCGGGTCGAGATTCTGCGTTGATTGACGGTGCTGCCAACGAGTCAGGCCCAGGATCCAGTGCTGTCTACGGAAGAGACTCTCCATACCTTGTTGTTGAGCCTGGGGCGACTGTTCTGTCGTTGGCGACCCAGCATCCGCCATTACTAACAGGTTAGAGATGGATGGAAGTGAGCATTTCGGGGTGTCGTCCACTGGGGGAGACGGCGGCGGTTGAGGATATCCGTAAGCACCAGGCTGATTCGTATAGATAGCAGTCGCCATCGTAGATTATTAGATAATATAGTCGCGGGACAGATGCTGTCGTGCTCCCTTCCAACAGCTTCGAGGTATTAGATCTACTAAACGCCGCTCTCAGCCAGATGTTAAGGAATACAAATGCAAAAGAGTTTGGGCTCCTGGATGAGGCTGATTTGACAGGACAAAAAGAGACGGAGGGGATGGATGAAGGACCAGTGTGGATACTTATGAGCAACCAGCGAGATGGTGTGATGAACGATGAGGGCTAGATGTATCTATCAGATCTCCCGAACAAGGCACAATGTAAGGACGATCAAGCGCTGGTCCACAAGGCAATCCCGGGGGCGATACCTGTCACGAATTGTGTGTGGGTCGTGACAGGGCTGGGGATGAAATCAAGTTCAGTAGATCGTCGGTAATCCATGGGCAGGTACATACGTACTCTTCTGTGACGACGGTGAGGTGTAAACCCTGCGTGCAGGTATCCATAGCGCCCCCTATTATTGGGAAGAGCTCCAACCCCCGGGTGCCTCGCGGCTTGCTTACGGCTTACCTATTATGTAACAAGCATTGAGAGGCGCATCATCCATATTAGAGCTCCGTGGAGCCCCGCCAGGACTGCGTGGGGAGACAGGGAGACGAGGAAGGGAAACTCTGCTTGTAACTCCGCCCGGGGACCACCATGCGGATCCGTCGAAGGCCAAACGCACACCCCTTATGCACTAGCAGGGTCGCTGTGAAGATCCCTGTGCGCCGGCCCTTTAGTTCCTGTGACTCCAGATGTTACCGGAACCGTTGATTCTTAAAGCTCCTTCTTGTTCCTAGAGGCTTGGCCGGCCCAGATTAATGGTGCCATTGTCACCGCGTCAAATGCATCCTGCACGGATCTCTCGGACGAGAGCATCCTAATCAGGCAATTACCCCGTTTGGATGCTCAGTGTTGGTCTGCGGGTCCTTGTGACATCCACCAAGCCTTGCGTGTTTTGGGACAAGGGGTCCCTTAGGTCTGCGGGCCTTCGAGACTTGAGACGGAACCGACTCGAGCATTGTTTGGTACCTGATAATGGCTGAATGTCGCAGAAGCTTCAGCTTCAAGCCCAATCGGGACGGGGCGCTTTGACCGGAGCATCGACGTGATTCTTATGCCGCTCACCAGTGTACAGCTCCTCGATGGTCTCTCGCGCTTTGTGTCAAGATGTTTTGGCCGCATCTTAAACCATGCTACAGATTGCTCCGGGTTAGCGTTAGCCCGTAGACGCCTCTATCTTTCTGTTCTTCGTATACGTGACATGGCTTCAAACCCGTTTTCAATGTGTGCTCGCACAGCTCAAGTCACTTGCGGACTCCGGGACAACGGCATAATCCTTCCTCACAAGAAAGCAACTCCATGATCAACATGTCGGAAGCCAAAAGGTTCATAGTTCCGATCTATGCCTCGAAATGACGCGTGCTTAATAAGTCCGAATCCGCTTGAGCGGATACGGCGAAGAAAGGCGGTTTGATAAGGCAAATACCTTTAACGCAAGAATGATACCAGCTTCGTTGGTAAGATGACCCTCGCGAATCGCAATTAGATCTCTCCTACCCACCTATTCGGCTTTCGAAAACGACCTTGTCTATTAATAAACTACCCTACGTACATAGGTCATGTGGAACGTTATATTCCGTAGCTACGATGTTTAAAGCTCGGGCGCCTCTATACTGTCTGGGGCTGTACCTGATGAACATACAACTTTTTCTGGTGGATATTCCTGGGAATTTTGCTCCTGGTCATACAAAAACTGCATAAGCTTATGGGCAGGGCCAACCTAATGTAGGATAAGGAATATATGTACGCACTTTTGCGTATCCGTTCAAGAATATCACAGGTATAATCCAAGGCCGCGATCTCCTGGACCTTCCTGGAGAAACTTGAAACAAGCGCTTCCGGGAAACGCCAAGCACCCCGGAAACGCGATCATTATAGTCAATCGGCTTGTCTGCGAAGATGTTTTGTACGTAAACAGCGGGGGATCTGGAACTCTGGCAACGCATTGGCCTTTTTGGAATAAAAAGCCGGCCAATGATCTACATACCTACAGTAGCCGTGTGGCCTGATCACTGTAACGAGCAATGGTTAAACAATAGGGATCGGCGGGCTGTTACCGGGATGACGCAGATCCCCTAACTCCCTTGCCTCCTTGACACCCTGCCTGCCGAAGCGAACGACTCCTTGGGGGGAAAGGCATAACGACTGACCAAACTCCCGAAGATTTTCTGGCACAGGCCAAGCGGGGCAGAGGTCTCAGCTCAACGTTGCGCTTCGACTGCGTCAGATCTCTCCTCACGTGCACCCCCTCATCCCAGCATCGGACGGTCTGACTCTCATTGGGCCTCTAGAGACAGCCTCCCCTCTCACATCGTGAAGGGGGCGGACATATGTATCGAAGCCTTTGGGGACCGGGTGTGGGGATGTCCAAGGCCGCTCCCTTTCATTCCCATTGTAGTATAATGCAGGGTCCGAACTAGACTCGTCTGTTCTAGCTTTTTGAAAGCGTGGAAGCCACGGCAATCGTCAGCCTCCGCCGCACAAAGCAACTAAAGGGACACGTGCAGGGTAGCGCGGAGATCTCCTATGCGCTACGGAACAATCTGGCGCACTGGACCGCTTTTTGTCTTATGGATTGGGCAGCGCGGGCGAGTACTTGCAAGGCCAGCAACGCTAGATGCACGCCAGAAACGTGCCAGAAGCGCGCCATTTCTTTTAGCGGTATTGGAGACTTTTTACTCCAGTTAATAATAGCTCCCATATGATACTTAGTTCGGTATAAACATTCGTGGCCGCTTCGAAAACGTCGACACCAACCTATAAAGCTGCCCTACGCTGTCCAACGCGAAGAGTTTTTGCTTAAGAATTACCATATCGTGCTAATGGCAAGTCGAGAACAGCTTACGTAGGTTTCAGTTCCTTGTGGTGATTCCATAGTGGAAGGAGAATAAGCACATGTTGTCTATCCAATAGGATCATCAGCCCTCCTATTGCCATATCGACATGCTTATCGACAAGCACATGCCTGCGAAGGCCAGGGGAAGGATTGCGACCAATGTTGACTATGGCATAGTCTAGCCGCTTGTAGGAAGCAATCTCGTGGACGCGAAGCATTATCATCCGAAATCCTGAACTAACTTCGGCCGAATAGGGCGGCCCCATTGTAACATAATACCGCTAGGAACTTTCTACCGCCCTATTTTGCTTTTCAGCTGCAGCTCTCAGACGGTTATTCGTTGTTTCAGGGTTCCTTCAGAACTCAGGCTCCCGACTAACCACGGCCACACCTCGGGGTCTTTTAGAGGGATATAGTCACACGGACTATATAAGCATTTACAGTAGTCTTAGGACACAGGGCGTAAGGACAGTAAGATACGTGCGCTCGCGCACGCAAATGTTGTATCCCGAAGATCCAAGTAGTTGCTGCCTGTTAGGCTGTTGTTTCCTCTACTGGGTGATCCTTGTCAGGCGTGGGAATTATTCTAAGCGATGAGCGCTAATGCATCTCCACGCCGATCTTTTGGATCGATGTCATGATCCGACCTCCCGCTACTGTACTAAGTAGGGACTTGCAGAAGTTATAGGGATGATACCTGGAGACTGCAAATTAACTCCACTTCCACATAATACCCCGAGGTCTCGTGTCAAATTGCTCCTTGATAATCTACACACAACTCGCAAACATCAGGATGTCGTCAGCTCATCTTAACCCACCCAGCTTCGTCGGAATACGACAAAAGAGATCTCTACAATACTAACAAGGCTGATATCTAATAATCACCTTTTACAACCAGAGGCGACTCACGTTCCCAGTCGCGTTTTCTCCTTGCGGAATCCAGGTGCTCCGGAAATCAGCTCCTGCATGACGAATGGTCTATAGAACCTGATGGTGTCTCTCGAGTCGATTGCAGCATTTAAATGGCTTTGTAGAACCCCTGCCAGACATGATTGGCCATTTTGAAACCAAGTCTTCCGTCACTCTCAGTGTTGAGCCTCTGCGAACCGAACTAAATGACCTAACATGTCGATCTCAGATCTGCGAGCTTACCAGGCCGGGTGGCTGACACAAAAATTCGCGCACTTTCACAGATAGGTATGTACGGAAAGCTCCAGGCTGTTGTTAATTAATCCCTTTACATAAACAGAATTTTTCCCAATTTTTACATGTTATGTTTTCATATAAAAACCGTCTGTATAATATTTAGATCATTTGGGACGCCACGAATTTTTGTGTCAACCACCTGCAGGCCTATTGCTTCGGGGTCGCACCAAACACTTGTATCTTGACTGCCTGGGATGTCATCTGATGGAACTCAGGCTTGTCCTATTGAACTCACATAACCAAGCACGGAGATGACCGGGGCCTATGTAATAGGGAAGTCGCCGGGTCGTATTGATAACTCCCCGATGTGCGAGGTTGGAGCGATTTAGTCCGAGTGGCAGTCAGCTTCAAAGAGCAGAAAAGCTCAAAGGAAGTGTCGGTGCAGGATTATCCATCCACGTTAGGGATGCCCAGCGCCCAAGACGTTGAACCCGACAGGGATGTTGGCGATCTGAGCAAGGATCTCCGCTCGAACCACCCAGAAACTGCAAGGCGGTTTGAATTAAGATTTTCCGAGAATCCACGCCGCATCTATGAGATCAATATCCATATAAGGATTAGCGGCTGCGTGGCTGCATTTCAGCTGTTGTTGGCAACTATAACCGCGTCGTCAAAGGGTCTTCACCAATCAAAGGCATCAGCGCACACGCACACAGGTACCGTGATATCCACTGCAGGATCTATCATGATCTGACACCAGGTATCTCGGCAAGTGAGCGGCATTATCGAGAGACACTTACGACTGACGCTCATGAATTTTTACAGTAGTACCAAATATAAGTCGCCTGCGTCCTTGGCAATGTTCTACGTGATCTGAACATCATATCTAAACTCCCTAACGCGGCTTGGCTCTGGGTCTACTTTATTATAAAGCCAAGGGCATGCGTACAACGGCTGGTCGACGTCGTGTTAGCTGACAATGCATACATGCCAATACTAAGGATATGAGCTCCGTGGAGCTTAGAGCAATGCTGCCTTACTTACGTGGTGATCATAACTCGCGGCTTGCCGCGGTTGTTCGCGACCAGGAGTCAAATTATGAGTGTGACCGGCCTGAAAGGAGCAGGCATGCTTAGGACGGGTCGAAATATGGTAAACACCCGCATACGCGCCGGCTTAGCCTAGGGCAGGATCCATGCTACGTATGTATGCATGGCGAACGGGGAACGCCCCTTGCGCAAGCGACCTGCTAATACCAATAGGGCGCAAATTGTAACAACTATCAAACGGGCGAAAGGAACGCCACTCATGCCTGACGGCTTTGTAACCGCTTACACATATGAGCCACAAGACATACAATCCAATACCGCTAAGAAGCGGTACGCGCAATATTTCCTTTGCAGCACGCAACCAAGGATTCGCCATGTTTGCTGCATAGCTAGTCATGCTGACCGGTGGTTCTCCCAATGGAGAGTATTTGACGGTATGGTAATGTGGATGTGGTACACCGTTCAGAGACCGTGAAATACACAGCGGGAAGTACGTCGCATTGTGACCGACCATCTCGATCATCGTGCGTACCGACAAGCCGGGTTACAGGGGTTCTGGGTGGAATAGGCCCTACTGGGATGCCCCGTCGTCGCCATTAAAGTAGGTCTCGAACTCTTGTGTCAAAAGTAAAGAGAGTGGGACATGGTGCGCGATCCAAGCACCTGGTGCGCTCTGTCGGGGCCTCGAAGCGCCAGAACCCCTCGGCATATTTTGAAAGCGTACGGGCGCCTGTACAGGTTCGGAGCCTTCCTGGGAGTGGCCGGACGGCAGACCGATGGCTGGAAACAGATCGCACGGAAATGAAAGGCGTCCCGATTCGGGATCCAGGCCGGCAGAAGTCTGGGAGGAGCCAGCCACATCGGACCATGATGACGACGACAGCTTGCTGATCAGGACGGGAGTGGGGGGGCTCACAGTGGGGAGACGGGAGTGCTGACACCCCATCCAAAGTCCAGAACGCAGCCCCGGGCGTGTGTCTGGTTGATCAAAAGCACATATGTCGTATGAGCCCCGTAATAATGACTAAAGTTGTGCATCCAATAGCCGCTTATATCCCAAGTTGGACTCCATGGCCGTCGCTATGGCCGTCGCTATCCGTAGTTGTCTTATATGACAGCGGAGACATGCGTCAATCCGTGATGACAGGCACACAAAGCTTACCTATGGTCCCGACTATTACTGTCACGGCCTTTAAAGTCGGTCCAGACGACGCGGTCAGAGGCAGGATAGTATGCAACACTCCGCTTGATCTTGGTGTTCCAACCCTCCGACGTATCCGCACCATCACCAGAAACCGCGGCACTCCTCGCAGTGAGATAACCCGTATGCCCGAACATGTGAGCCACCAGATAAAGAAGAACCCGGGGGTAGAGCTTCGAGACACGCTCAAAGCAATTGCAGGCGGAAGGGTGATGAACCGACTACTCGTATGCAGCCTCTTCGATAATAGACGAGTCATACGGGTGGTCTCGACCCCAAAGAACCATCCTGCGCCATCCATTATCGTATGGCTTTTCCATCTGTGTGGGAGACTCAGGAGGCTGCACCGGCAGAGATCCTCGATACTCCCAAGCTACTGGGTTGCAGGACGCGTCCCATCTCGCCAGTCACAGCTCTAGATGCTGCGGACAAGGATCGCGGATGAATGGGTAATCACAGATCTGACCTCCAACGGCAGAACGGGTTATTCAGCGCCTCGGCCCATTTTCGTGCTGACCTCGAAGCTTACGTCTTTTTCGCTGTCATGGTATATCCTCAAAAGAATCCGACAAATTTTTTTTTTTTTTTTTTTTTTTTGATTCGTAGTGGGTGTCTGCTGTTCATCAGCGTCAGGAGTATTCACAATGGGCCTCAAGTTACCAGATTGCTCGCCCCCGCCACAGTAAACCTTGGTTCGCCTAATAGTCCAAAGATGTGGTTCTGGGTATATCATTGGATCGAGATCTGCCGTTTCCCATACGGCCAATTGTCGAAATCACCGCCGTAAGCTGAGGCACACACGTGCCATGCATAAATGACCAGTTAGGTCCCTGACTGAGGCTTTTGGGTGCGAAGTCTGTTCTGCTTTCCAGATCTCCTTGCTGATGACTGCTTGCTATTACATCACCAGTAACGGTCACGCTCGTGAGCTGACCATTAGGAGATGATGTAAGGTGTGATTTGAACTCCCATCTATCCCAGCAACATCTAGGGGAGAGTTGAGGGCCGCGTTCAGTCGAGAAGAGCATTCGTCAGCTTGTCACTCCATTATCGGCGGGACAGACTCCACGTGTGGAAGAGCATCAGTGGGTTCCTGCTTGCTTACCCCAACGAGCTCAGGCCCCTTTTCGAGCTTTCGAAACACCCCAAGTACTGTTCCCACTTTACCTCTTTCAACCAATTAGAATGTAACTTCCCGTAACCTCGAAGCGAGGCCCGAGTTATAGTTATGCTAACAGGGGTCTCGTTCTGTAAGCCGTTACAAAAATTACCAATTTCTTTCTATTTATCTCTTACCTTAACTAGCTCAGGCCTCTTTCTGGCTCGTTCTCCGAATTCTCCGAAATTACCTAAGTGCCATTCTTTAACGTGCAAAATTAACCAATTAAATTACAAATCTTTGTAATAATTTAACAAAACTTAAATATAAGTTAACGTCCTATATAAGCGAACGAGTTAAGTTTTTTAACTTTTTAATCTTTGAACTTTAATTATAAATTTTTTAATGTTAGTAATATAAAACGTTTTATAAAAAAAGTTAGAAACAACTTAGCTTTTAAGGTTAAAAAAAAGATACGAAACTTTTTTTTAAAAAGTTGCATTTTATATATAAAATCTACGAATTTATTTTAAAAGCTCGATATTGCGGTCGATATGTTTAAATCGATAATGTCTTTAATTTGCGAAAGTTAACGTTAACCAAAAAAAAGAAAAGTAATTAGCGAAAGATTTTCTAATTTAAATAGGTAAATATTTTATATCCGGTTTTAATATATTAAAAAAAATAATTAAAACATTATTAATTTAATATCGAACTTTATTAAAAAAAATTTTTAATACGTTTAAATTGGAAAATTAATTATTAACAAATTTTATATAAAAATTTCCAAAAAATTCACAAATAATTTAAATTTATTCGGATTATAATTACGAAATACGGTATTAATAAAAAGAATATTTATAAATTCGACGAAATTAAATTTTTAATAAAGTTTTTTTAAAATAACTAATATATTAATTATTTATATCGAAAAACGTAAAATTTTTAAATAAACGTAATAAAAAAATAAAAATTATTTTATAATTATAATAATTTAAAAATAAATAAATTATTATAAACTATTAAAATGCGGAATTAAATAATTTAATAACTTTAAAGGTTTTAAATAATAATATAAACCTTTTTTTAAAACTATTTCTTAAACTTTTACTTATATAATTAAATTTATTAATATTATAAACTAAGTTAATAAGATTTGTTATCGTTATTTAAGAATGAAAATTTATTTAATAAAAAATTAAATTTTATATAATATGTTTTAAATAATTATAAAATATATAAAAAATTCCAACTCTATTTATTAAAATTTTACATATAAAGTTGAATTTAATAAAATAATAAACCGAATTAATAAAATTAAATACCGGTATTAAAAAGTAAATAGTTAAAAAAATAAAAATAAAAAGTAAATATAGTTTAAAGGTTGTTTTTTAAACTTTTACATATAGGTTTAAAATTCATAAAATAATAAAAAAGGTTAATAAAAATAAATAGCGTTATTTAAAAGACAATATTTAATAAAATAAAATAAAATTTTAGAAAAGGTTTTAAATAATAATACGTACTATATAAAATTCTAAACATATTTTTTAAACGTTTATCGCTGAGGTTCGAATTTAAAAAAGTATTAAATCGGATTATTATAATTTAATATCGTTATTAAAAATATATAATTAAAAAAGTAAAATTAAAAATTATATAAAAAGTTTTAAATAATTATAAAAAATATATATTATTTTAAACGTATTTTCTTTATTTTTAACTGTAAACGTAAATATAAAACAAATAATATACCAAGTTATAATATTTATATTATATAAACTATAAATCTAATAAATTAAACTTAAAAGTAATAAAAAAGAGTTTAAATAATTATTAAAAACTAATAAAATGTTAAATGTATTTTTATAGTTTATATTAAGAAGATAAAGGTTTAATAAAATAATAAACCGAGTTATTATTATTATATATCGTTATTAAAAACTACCCTTTTAAAAGTTTAAAATTAAAATTAATATAAAAGGTTTTAAATATATTTTTTTCACTTTTACTTTCAAGTTTAAATTTAATAAAGTAATAAACTGGGTTAATAGAATTTAATATATTTATTATGAAATGAAAATTTAATAAATTAAAATTAAATATTAAATAAAACGTTTTTTATAATAATAGAAAAAATATATATTTTTAAACGTATGTTTTTTAAATTTGACTTATATAATCAAATATAAGAAATTAATAACGAAAGTTAATAAAATTAAATACCGTTATTAAAAAATAAAACGATAATAAATAAAAATAAAAATAATTTAAAATATTAATAATTCTAATATTATATTTTTAACATGCGTTTATAAGATTAATTTTAATAAAAAAACCCAGGTTAATATAATTAAATGCCGGTATTTAAAAGTAAACGTTTACGAAAGTAAAATTTAAAATTATATAAAAGGTTTTACATAATTATAAAAAATAGATATTATTTCAAAGGTATTTTCTTTATTTTTACCCATATAGGTAAATATAAAATAAATAATATATCAGCTTATTATAAATAAATACCATTAATACAAAGTAAACGTTTAATAAATTAAAATTAAAAATTATATAAAGAGTTTTAAATAGTTAAAAGAAATATAATAAATCTTAAACATATATATTTAACTTTTATTTAAAGTCGTAAATTTATTAAAAATTAGTTACATTTATAAAAAATTAAAAATTTAAGAAATAAAAATTTAAATTTATATAAGAACTTTTAAATAATAATACGGAATATATATAATTTTAACGGTATTTTATTAGCGTTTAATAAAATATTAAATAGAGGTAATATAATTATATGGCGTTATTAAAAAGTAAAAACTTAATAAATTAAATTCTGAAATTATAAAAAAGATTTTAAAGAATATTATAAAATATAAATATTTAATATATTTTTTTGTAACTTTCAGCCTAAAACTTCAGGTTTAATAAAACTAAACCGGGCTAATATAATTAAATACTAGTATTAAAAAGTAAAAATTTAAGAAAAAAAAATATATATATAAAAGGTTTAATATAATTATATAACAGATATAATAATAAAAATATATATTATTAACTTTAACTCTTAAAATTAATATAGATATAATAATAAACCGGAAGAATATTAATAAAAGCAGGCATTAAAAATAAAAGTTTTTAAATAATTATAAAAAATATTTAAAATATAAAACGTATTTTAATAACTTTTAATAATAAAATTAAGTTTAAGAAAACAAAAAATAAAAATAAAATAATTTAATGCCGTTATTTAAAAGTAATGATTAATAGATTAAGATTAAAAAATATATAAAAGGTTTTAAATAATTATAAGTAATATAAAATATTTTAAACGTATTTTTCTAAAGTTTACCAATAAGTTTAAAGTTAATAAAATAATAAAACAGGTTAATACTATTAAATAATATTATTAAAAAGTAAAACTTAATAAAGTAAATTTAAAATTTATAATAAAGGTTTTACATAATTATTTAAAATAAATATAATTTTAATTATATTTTTTAAACTTTTAATTTTAAGATTAAAATATATTAAAATAATAAATCAGGTCAGTATAATTAAACGCCGTTAATAAAAAGTTATAATCTAATAAATTGAAATAAGTAATTAAAAAGAAAATTTAAATAATTTAAAAAAGTATATAAGATTTTAAACGTATATTTAAAAGTTTTAATGAAAATATTAAATTTAATAAAATTATATACCGTTATTAAAAAGTAAAAGTATAAAGAATTAAACTTAAAAATTACATAAAAGGTTTTATAAAGTTATACGAAATATATATAATTTAAAATATATTTTTTAAATTTTTTTAAGAATGTTAAAAGATATAAAAAATAATAAACTAAGTTCATATAATTAAATAACATTATTAAAAAATAAAAGGTTAATCAATTTAGATATATTATTATATAAAATATTTTAAATAATTATAAAAAATATATAATACTTTGAACATATTTTGTAAATTTATATATAAAGAATTAAGGTTATTAAAATAATAAGTATAGTTAATATAATTAAATATTATTATTAAAAAAGATATATTTATTTAAAAAATATTATATATAAATATTATATAATTTAAGAAAATATAGAATATTTTAATTAATATATTTTAACTTTAATATATAATACCAAATTTAATAATAAAGAAAGCAAGATTAATAAAATTAAATACTGTTATTTAAAGTAGAATTTTAAGAAATTAAAATTAAATATTAAAAATAGAGTTTTAAATAATAATATAAAATATATAATATATTAAAAAACTTTTACTAATATGTAATTATAATTTTAAAATTTAATAAAATAAGAAACCAGGATAATATAATTATATTTTGTTATTAAAGAATAAAAGATAAATAAATTAAAATATTTAGTTAAATAAAAGGTTTTAAATTATTATAGAAGATATTTAATATTTTAAAGCGATTTCTATAATAAATAAATTTAAAAAAATATAATGCCGTTATTAAAACCTAAAAATATAAAAGTTAACTTTGAAAAATTAAAAAAAAGGTTTTATATAGTTTTAATGAATATATAACATTTTATACGGATTTTTTTAACTTTTAGCTTTATATATAAACTTAAAAAAAATACTAAAGGGGGTTAAAAAAAGAAAATATTTTTACTAAAAAGTTAAAATTTAATAAATTCAGATATATAATTATATAAAAAGTTTTATATAAATATAAATAATATATAATATGTTAGGCGTATTATTTTAACATTTATTTAAAAAGTTAAAAACTAATAAATAAATAAATTATATAAAAATATTTTTATATCGTTATTATAAACTAGGACTTTAATTAATTAAAATTAAAAGTTATATAAAAAGCTTTATATAGTTTTACGAAATATCTAATATTTTAACCGCAAATCTTTAACTTTAACTTATAAAATTAAGGTAAATAAAATAATATACCGGATATTTAAAATTAAATGCCGTTATAAAAAACCGAAAGTTTAAAAAGTTTAAATTTAAAATATAATAAAGAATTTTTAATAATAAAACGAAATATATATAATGTTAAATGAAATTTCTTTGATATTTATTTATAATATTTAAATTAACGAAATAATATATCAGGTTAATAAAATTATATACTAATATTAAAAAGTTAAACTTTAAAATTTTTTTAAAAGGTTTTTATAATTATTTAAATTTAATAATAGTTTAAACGTATTTTTTAACTATAATAAAAGAATAAAGCGGATTAATATAATTTAATGCACTTATTAAAATGGAAAAACTTTTAAAATTAAAAATGAAAATTATTAAAAAGGTTTCAAATAATTATAAAAAATATCTATTATTTTAAATGTATTTTTTTTTAAATTTGACGAAAAGAATTAAATAAAATAAAATAATAAGCTAGATTAAAAGAATAAAAATATTGTTATTAAAAAGTAAAACGTTAAAGGTAATTAAACTTAAAAATCATATAAAAAGTTTTAAATAGTTATAGTAAATATATAACCTTTTAAGCTTGTTTTCTAAATTTTAAACGAAAAATTTAAGTTTAATAAAATAATAAACCGGGTTAATAAAATTATATACCGTTATTAAAAAGTAAAAGCTTTATAATTTAAAATTTAAAATTAAATAAAAAGTTTTAAATAATTATAGAAAATATAAAATGATTAAAGAAAATTTGTTGGATTTTTAAGTTTATATTTAAATTTATTAAAATATTTAGCTAGGTTAATAAAATTAAATACCGGAATTAGTATTAAACTTTGATTAAATTAATATTAAAAATTATATAAACGGTTTTAAATAATTCTATTTAATCTACAACATCTTTACCGGATTTTGATTAATTTTAAACTTTAATCTTAAATTTAATAAAAACCTAAACGTGGTTAAGAAGTTTAAAACGCGTTATTAAAAAGTAAAAATGTAATAAATTTAAATAAAAAAATAAAAAAGGTTTTAAATAATTACCTAAAATATATAAAATTTTAAACGTAAATCTTTAAGTTGAGTTTAAAGAATTAAATATAATAAAATAATAAACCTGGTTAATATAATTATATACGATCATTAAAAAGTATATATTTAATAAAATAAAATTGAAATTATATAAAAGGTTTTAAATAATAAAATGATTTATTAAATATTTAAACGAAATTTGTTTTAATTTTACTTTATATATTTAAATATAATAAAATAAGTAATAAAGATAATAAAATATGATTTCGGTATTAGAATAAAATGTTAATTAAATTAAAGATAAAAATTATATAAGGAATTTTAAATAATTATATATAATGAATAACGTTATAAACGTATTTATGTAATATATAAACCTTAAGTTCGAATTTAATAAAAAACTAAACGGGGTTAATAAATTCAAAACGTGTTTGTAAAAGGTAAAATTTAAGAAATTAAAATTAAAAATTATATAAAAGGTTTAAAATAATTATAAGGAACATAATATACTTTATACGAATTTTTTTAATTTTTGCCTCAAAGTCTAAATCTTAATTAAGTAATATATTGGGTTAATAAAATTAAATACCATTATTAAAAAGTAAAAGAATAAAAACTTAAATTGTAAAATTATATAAAAAGTTGTAATTATTAATCCGGAAAATATAATGTACTAAACGTATTTTTTAACTTTAAGCTTGAATTTTAGAACTTGATAAAATAATAAACCGCGTTAAGAAATAAAAGAGTATTTATTAAACTTATAAATATAATAAATAAAAATAATATATTATAAAACAGTTTTAAATAATTTTAAAATAATAAATAAGGTTAATATAACTAAATATTATTATTAAAAATAATGTTATAATAATTAAAACTAAAGTTTATATAAAAAGTTCTAAATAATTATAAATAATCTATAACATTTTAAAGGTATTTTTTAACTTTAATTTTTAAGGTTAGGTTTATAAAATAATATTAAAAAAATAAAGTTTAATAAGTTTTAATTAAAAAGTATATAAAAAGTTTTAAATAATAATAGAAAATATCTATAATTTTAACCGTATATTTTTAAATTTTATTTATAAGGTAAAAGTTTAATTAAAAAATTAAGGTTTAATAAATTAAAATTAAAAATTATATTTAATATTTTATATAAATATACAAAAAATATAATAGTATAAACGTATTTTTTTTAGGTTGTATTTTAAAGTTACGTATAATAAAATAATAAACCGGGTTAATATATTTATATAGCGTTATTAAAAAGTAAAGATTTAAGAAATTAAAATTAATAATTATATAAAAGATTTTATTAAATTATACAGAATATTTAATATCTTAAACGTATTTCTTTAAGTTTTAACGTAGAAAGTTAAGTTTAATAAAATTATAAGCCGGATTAAGAAAATTAAATGCCGTTTTTAAAAACTAAGAACTTAATTATATAAAATTTAAATTTAAATAAAAGATTTTACATAATAACATAAAATATATATACTTTTAAATATATTTTCTTAACTTTTATTAATAAGGTCGAATTTAATAAAACAAAGAACTTAATTAAAATTAGTAAATACGGTTATTAAAAACTAAAAACTTAATAAAATAAAATTAAAAATTATATAAAAAGTTTGAAATAATTATAAAAAATACAAAATATTTTAAATATTTTTTATTTATTTAAAGATTTGTATTAAATTTTTATAAAATATTAAAGTGGGTTAAAAATTAAAGCCTATTATTAAAAGGTATAAATTTAATAAATTTAAATAAAAATTTAAATAAAAATTTTAAATAATTATTCTAAATAGAAAATATTTAAATATAACTTTTTATTTTATTTTTTATATCTAAGTTTTATAAAATAATTAAGCCGGTTAATAAAATCGAATGCTAGTATTAAAAATAAACCTGGAATAAAATAAAATTAAAAACTATATAAATAGTTTTATATAATATTTAAATATATATAAAATTTAAAATATATTATTAAAACTTTTAAAATTAAACTTAATAAAAAAATAAACGTGATTAATAAAATTAAAAGCTTTATACAAGGTTTTAAATAACCATTAAATATATATAAAGCTTAAACTGTATATTTTTAGCTTTTCAAAATAAAACTAAACTTATTAAAAAAAAAAAAAAACAGGGTTAATAAAATTAAAGCGCGTTTTAAAAACAAAGGTTTAATAAATTGGAATTAAAAAGTATATAAAAGGTTTTAAATAATTATGCAGAATATAAAATATTTTAATCGTATTTTTTCAACTTTTATCTATAGATATATATTTAATAAAATAAAAAAATGCGATAATAATATTAAATACCGTAATTAAAAAGTAAAAACTTTATATAATAGAATTAAAAATTATATTAAAAGTTTTAAATAATTACGTGAAATAAATATAATATTAAACATATATTTTACATTTATAATTATTAGATTAAAGTTTAATAAATTAATAAACCGCGTTAATAGTATTAAATGCCGTTATTAAAAATTTATTATTTAAGAAATTAAAATGAAAAATTATAAAAAGAACTTTGAAACAATTTCAAAGAATTTACAAGAAAATATATAAGATTTTAAATGTATTTTTAAATGTTTTAATAAAAGTTCTAAATTTGATAAAATTTAATGGCGGTATTAAAAAGTATATAAAAGGCTTTATAAAGTTATACAAAATATATATAATTTAAAAAATATTTTTTTAATTTTATTTAAAATGAAAAAACATAAAAAAATTATAAACCAAGTTAAATAATTAAATACCGTAATTAAACGAAAAAGTTTAATAAACTTTATAATTATATAAAATATTTTAAATATATTTTTTAAACTTTTATATAAAAAGGTAAATTTTAAAAATAATGAATATAATTTATATATTTAAATATAATTAAATAAAAGATATAATATTTTAAATATTATATTTTTTTAACTTTAATTTATAATATTAAATTTATTATATAATAAGCAAAACTAAGATAATTATATAACGTTATTAAAACTTAAGGTTATAAGAAATTAAAAATAAATATTAAATAAATAGTTTTAAATAATTATACGAAATTTATAATAAATTAAAGACATTTTTCTAATATATAATTATAAAATTAAAAGGTAATAAAACAATAAAGAATGTTAATATAACTAAATACTGTTATTAAAAACTAAAAATTTAATAAAATAAAATAAAAGATTAAATAAAAGGTTTTATATAATTATGTAAAATATATTAGATTTTAAAAATATTTCTTTAATATTTAACTATAAGTTTGAATTTAATAAAATAAGAAACTATAATAAAATAATTATAAACCGCTTTTAAAAATTAAAAATTTAATAAAATAAAATTAAATAATATATAAAAAGTTATAAAAAATTATATAAAATATATAATACTTTATATATATTCCTTTTATATTTTATTATAAGATTGAAATTAATAAAATAATAAACGAAATTAAGATAATTATATATTGTTATTAAAAAATAAAAACTTAATTAAATTTATATCAAAGTTAAAAAAGGTTTTAAATAAATATACGAGACATATAATATCTTAAATAGATTTGTTTAATATTACGTTATAAGCTTAAATTTAATAAAACTAAAAACTAAATAAAGAAAAATTAAAAATTAAATAACAAATTATAAATAATTATTTAATATTTTTTATAGGCTTAGATTTAATAAAATAATAAACTAAATTAAAATAATTATATATTATTATTAAAAACTAAAAATATAATAAATAAAACAAAATATTATAAAAGATATATAATATCTTAAATATATTTTTTTAATATTTTGTTACAGATTTAAATGTAATAAAATTATAAATTAAATAAAAAGAGTTATATACCGTTATTAAAAACTATAAAGTAAAAAAAAAAAGTTAAATAACAAGTTTTAAATAATTATATAAAATATAAAATGTTATATATATATTCGTTTAATATTATGTTACAAGTTTAGATTTAATAAAATCATAAAATGAATAAGAATAATTATATACTGTTATTAAAAACTAAAAATAAATAAAACAAAATAAAATATTTAAAAACGGTTTTATATAATTATAAAAGATATATAACATTTTATATATATTTCTTTTATATTTCGTTATAAGCTTGAATTTAATAAAATTATAAATTAAACGAAAAGAATTATATATTATTATTAAAAATTCAAAACTTAATAAAATAAAGTTAAATATTAAATAAAAAGTTTTAAATAATTATATAAATATAAAATATTTTATATATATTCATTTAATATTTCGTTATAAACTTAGGTTTAATAAAATAATAAACTAAATTAAATTAATTATATACCGTTATTAAAAACTAAAAATATAATAAAATATAATGAAATATTTAAAAAAGATTTTAAATAATTATAAAAGAAATATAATATATTAAATATATTTTTTCAATATTTCGTTATATGCTTAAATTTTATAAAATAATAAATTAATTTAAAAGAATTATATAGCAGTATTAAAAACAAAAAAGTTAATAAAATTAAAATAAATCTTTTTTAAAACTTTAAATAATTATATAAAATATATAAAGTTATATTTAATAAAATAATAAACCAAGTAAATATTACTAAATGCCGTTAATAAAAAAATAAAAATTTAATAAATAAAGATTAAAATTTATATAAAAGGTTTTAAATAATTATAGAAATCTTTTAAAAGGTTTTAAATAATTATAGAAATCTTTTAAAATATTAAACGTATTTTATTTAATTTCTGCTTACAGAACTAATTTTAATAAAATATTAAACCGGGTTAACTTAATTAAATACCGATAATAAAACCTAAATATTTAATAAATTAAAATTAAAAATATATAAAAGGTTTTAAATTTTAATATTAATTATATATAATTTTGAATGTTATTTTTAAGATCTATTTTAAAAGTTAAATTTTAATAAAATAATAAACGAGATTAATATATTTATATATCTTTATTAAAAAGTAGAATTTAATAATTTAAAATTAATATATATACAAAAGATTTTGAATAATTATGTAAAATATATCTTATTTTAAATATAATTTTTATCACTTTTATATATAAAGCAAATTTTTATAAAATAATAAACCGGATTAATATAATTAAATGCCTTTATTAAAAAGAAAATATTTATTAAATTAAAAATTCAAATTATTAAAAATGTTTTAAATGATTATAAATAATATATATAATTTAAAATAAAGATTTTTAAGCTTTTCCTTATAATGGTAAATATAATAAAATAATAGGCCGGATAAAAAATTTTAAATGCGGTTATTAAAAAATAAAGAAATAGAAATAGAATATAAAAAAATATATTAAAGGTTTTAAATAATTATACGAAATATATAATATTTTAAATATATTTTTTTAATTATAACTTTGAAGTTTAAGTTTAATAAAATAATAAACCGGATTAAGAAATATAAATACCGTTATTTAAAAGTATAAGCTTAATAAAGTAAAAGTGAAAACTATATAAAAAGTTTTAAATAATAAAAGACTTTACTTAATATTTAAACGAAACTTATATTAATTTTATTTCATATATTTAAATTTAATAAAATAATTAATAAGATTAATAAAATCTAATTTCGGGATTAACATTAAATATTAATTAGATATTAATTAAAAATTATAAAAGTAGTTTTAAATAATTATATATTATATATAACATTTTAAACGTATTTTTATAATATATAAACTTTAAGTTCTAATTTAAAAAAAAAATAAACAAGGCTAATAAATTTAAGACGCATTATTAAAAAGTCAAATTTAATAAACTAAAATTAAAAAGTATATAAAAGGTTTAATAGAATTATATAATATATAATATACCTTATAAGTTTTTTTTAAGCTTTTACATAAAAGTCTGAAATTTAATAAAATAATATATACGGTTAATAAAATTAAATACCGGCATTAAAAAGTAAAAGTATAAAAAATTAAATCCTAAAATTATATAAAAAGTTTTAATTATTAATACGGAATATATAATATTTTAAACGTATTTTTTTAACTTTAAGCTTAATTATTAAACGTTAACAGAATAATAAACCGTATTAATAAAATAAAAGTATATTTATTAAAACTAAAAATATAATAAATAAAAATATAAATTATAAAAAAAGTTTTAAATAATTATAAAATAATTTAATATTTAAAAAATAGTATTTTAACTTTTATTAAAGAGGTTAAAGTTTAATGCAAAAATAAATATGATTAAAATGATTAAATATTATTATTAGAAAATACTTTTCTAATAATTAAAAATAAAGTTTATATAAAAGATTTAAATAATTATTAAAAATATATAATATATAAAAGGTTTTTTTTAACTTTAATTCTTAAGGCTAGGTTTAATAAAATAATAAACCAGATTAAAAAGTTAGAAAAATATTATTAAAAAATAAAGTTTAATAAATTAATATTAAAAATTATATAAAAAGTTTGAAATAATAATAAAGAACCTATATATTTTTAACCGTATATTTTTATATTTTATTTATAAGATAAAGTTTAATAAAAAAGTTAAGTAAATTAATATAATAAATTATTATAATTAAAAAGTAAAGATTTAATAAACTAGAATTAAAAATAATATTTAATATTTTAAATAAATATATAAAATATATAATGTTATAAACATATTTGTTTTAGGTTTTATTTATAAAGTTACGTATAATAAAATAATAAACCCGGTTAATATATTTATATACCGTTATTAAATAATAAATTTTTAAAAAATTAAAATTAAAGATTATATAAAAGGTTTTATATAATTATACAAAATATATAATATATTAAACGTAGTTCTTTTAACTTTAACTTATGGAATTAAGTTTAATAAAATTATAATCCGGATAAACAAAATTAAATACCGTTTTTAAAAATTAAAATTTAATTATTTAAAATTTAAATTAAAATAAAACATTTTATATAATAATTTAAAATATATATAGTTTTAAATATATTTTCTTAATTTCGATTTATAAGGTCGAACATAATAAATTTCTAAGATGAATTAAAATTATTAAATACCGTTATTAAAAACTAAAAACTTAAAAAAATAAAATTAAGAATTATATAAAAGGTTTTAATTAATTATAAAAAAACATAAAAATTTTTAAATATATTTTCTTAAATTTAAAGGTTTATATTTAACTTTGGTAAAATATTAAACTGAGTTAAAAATTAAAGCTTGTTATTAAAAGGTATAAATTTAATAAATTAATATTAAAGCTTATATAAAAAGTTTTAAATAATTATAATAAATATGAAATATTAAAAAAAAATCTTTTAAATTTTGCATTTTATATTTAAGTTTTATAAATAATTAAGCCGGTTAATAAAATTAAATGTTGGTATTAAAAATAAACCTATAATAAAATAAAATTAAAAACTATATAAAATGTTTTAAATAATATTTAAATATATAGAAAGTTTAAAATATATCATTTAGCTTTTAAAAATAAAATAAAATTTTATAAAAAACTAGACGTAATTGATAAACTTAAAGCGCTTTATTAAAAAGTAAGAAGTTAATAAATTAAAATTAAAGGCTTTATAAAGAGTTTAAAATAATAATTAAATATATATAAAGTTTAAACTATATTTCTTTTTAACTTTTCAAAATAAATTAAAATTAGTAAAAAATTAAACGGGGTTAATAAAAATAAAGCGCGTTATTAAAAAGTAAAAATTTAATAAATTAAAGACAAAAACTATATAAAAAGTTTTAAATAATTATTTAAAATATAAAATATTTTAAACCTATTTCTTTAACTTTTACCAATATATTTATATTTAATAAAATAATAAAATGGGTTAATAATATTAAATGCCGTATTTAAACAGTAAAAACTTAATATAATAAAATTAAAAAATATTTTAAAGGTTTTAAATAATAACATAAAAGAAATAAAATTTTAAACATTTTTTTAATTTTTAATTATTATATTAAAGTTTAATAAATTAATAAACCGGGTTAATATATTTACACACCGGTATTAAAAATTTATTATTTTATAATTTAAAATAAAAATAAATTAAGAATATTTAAAATAATTTTAGAAAACTTTTTTAAAAAATATATAAGATTTTAAACGTATTTTAAAAAGGTTTAATAAAAGTAATAAATTTAATAAAATTTAATGCTGTTATTAAAAAATATGAAGATTTAAAAATTTAAGATTAAAAATTATATAAAACGCTTTATAAAGTTATATAAAATATAAATAATTCGAAATATATTTTTTAAACTTTTATTTAAAATGTTAAATTATAAAAGAATTATAAATTAAGTTAATATAATTAAATGCCGTTATTAAAAAGAAAAAGTTTAATAAACTTTAAAAGATAATTATATAAAATGTTTTAAATAAATATAGAAATATATAATATTTTAAATCTATTATTTAAATGTTTATATAACGTATTAAAATTTTTAAAAAAATAAATATAATTATTAAAATAAATAAAAATATTTAATAAACAGATTTAAATGAAATAATTAAATAATTAAATAAAATATATAAAAATTTAAATAGTTATATTTTTTTTATTTCAATATATAATATTTAATTAGATAAATAATAAGCAAGATTAATATAATTAAATATTATTATTAAAAAATAAAATTTAATAAAATTAAAAGTAAATA
>QJOA01000072.1:0-164662 GCA_004155915.1 Monosporascus sp. CRB-9-2 | reverse complement strand
TTTTTTTTTTTTTTTGTATTTTGTCCTTTTTTTATATTTAACGATCGAGGCTTTGTATTTGGGCTAATTAGGCTAATTTTGAGGGATATATGGTTCTGGTTGTCGTATTATTATTTTATAAGTATTTTTTATTTATTTGTACGGTATATTATACCGGCCTTTTATTATTGCTTATATTTGTTAATTATTTACGGCCGGTCAAGGTTTATATTTCGGTTTAAAGGTAAGTTTGGGGGGTTATGTCGGTAATGTATTTTTGGGACGAATAGGTTGTAGGAGAGGTATTGGAGTTGCGGTAGTTCGTAGGGTCGATTTTTTGGGATTGTTTTTTCTTTAATTAAGGGGAATTAAGTTTAACTGTTAAATATTTTTAAAATTTAGGGCTTTATTAGTATCTGGTTTTTTATTATCGTTGTTAGATGGGAATAAGGATTTGTTAGGTTATAATTTTGTAAGTTTCGGGATATCGTTTTTTTTAATTTAAGTTTAAAGTATCTTTTAATAATTTTTTTTGTATTATTTTGCATAACGACTTTTTTAAATAATATAAATTTACTTTATTAATTTAGGTTGCGAATAATAAAGTAAAACGCGTAGGTAACTTATAAATTATAAGTTTAAAATATATTTTGGGATGGTATATTAATAATCGTTATACGTGCAGGCGGGTTATTAAAAATTAAGTTTTTTTAGGCTTTTCGATATTTTTGCAAAAGTAGTTTGGTACGTTTTTCGGACGAGTAAGTATTAAAAAGTATAATGGTTTTTTTTGATCGGATATGTAATATATTAACTTAATAACCTTTTTTTTTGGTTCCGATTAATATTTTAACTTGGGTAATAAATTAGATATATTTAGGATTATAAGCCTAGACCGTTTCCTTTATTTTATTAGGGATAGTGATAATTTAATTTTTGTTAATTATTTTTCCGGTTTTTAGAATAACGGCTATAATTCCGGGTGGAGTATTTATGGTAATTATTTGAATAATGGCAGTAAGATGTTAAGATCGTAAGTACTTTCCGTTTTATATAATTATAAAAGTTTATTATAATTTGGCCGATATTACGTTATTTTAAAATTTATCGGATTATAAAGGAGGTAAAATAGCTTTTCGTTATGGACGGGTACCATCTTTATTATATAGGGTAATGGGAATAAACCGATTAAAAAGTAATTTCGGGGGTAGTATTATAAGGGAATGGGGGCTGCGATTTTTATTATGCATTTTACGTAGTATGCGGTTTATATTCTCGATATTTTATATAGGTATATTAGCGGATTGATTAAAATTTTTAAAATATGTTATGTTTAATTTTTTGGATTTTTCGTTTTTATTTTATATAGTACGTTTTTTGGACGACGATATTATAATTGGTACTGGGCTGATCTGGATATATAGGTACGATTAAGACGATATATAATAATTAGGGGTAATAATAATAATAAGTAAAAGTAATGTATAATATGTAGGTATATATAAATATAAATATATTTATGTTTGGGTGCAAGTATGTAAAAATGTAAGTAGGTTATAAATATCGAGTTATATAAGTGCAGGAATTCGTTAGGAAGTGATAGCAAATTATGCGCGTAATTGATTAGGTATATATAGGGTTAATATATTAAATTTTGTTATAAAAAACGTATACATTAAGGAAATTTTTAATAATTTTATCCGATGTTGTATAAAAAGGGATATAGTTATCGGTACGTTTTTTTGATTAGTTATGTAATTATTTTTATACTTATATTTTTTTTGCAACTTTTTTTTATAAATTATACTAATTTTTCCTTTCCGATTATATTTATTTTTAAAACTTAATATATATTAAAATATATATATAATTATTCCCGTCGTTTTAATTAATATTATTATAAATTTCCGCAAATTATTAAATTTACGTAAAACTTAAAATTTTCGTGGAAATATAGATTTAGGTAAATTTATCGATTTTATAAAAAAATTGGTTATTAAAAAATAATCCGGATTAAGTAATAAATTATTAGGTTTTGGTAATAATAAGCCCGTTGATCGTAGGGTTAAGTAAAATATGCGTAAGTTCGAGTATATCTTTGTTTAACGTTATAAGGTTTTAATTATATTAAATATAACCATATTTTTTAAATTTATAATTCGTCGTGCCGATAAAGCCTTAATTATTAATTAGGGTATTAAGCTTTTATATAATTTTGGTAATGTTCGTAAGCTTTAGAATTTAATATATCGCCGGGTATTTATTTACGAACTAATTTTTTTAATATAAATTTTGTAATATAATATTTAATTAAAATACTTTATTATTTAAAATACCGGTTATAGATAATTTATAATTTTTTAAATTTTGGTCTTTTTAATATATATTATTGTTAGTTAAGGTAATAAAGAGTTCAATGCCTAATTTAATTTTAGGTATTATTAAGCAGATAACTAATGGCCGCCGATTAATATCGGTTGTACCTTTATTTCTTAAAATATCCTAATTTTGTAATATTATTTTGGGATCTTTATTAATGGTATCGATAATTCCAGTAGGTTTACGTATTATTAATCGGTTCCCTGGGCCATTTTTAAGTATTAAAATATTACGTTTTTTTAACTTTTAAATTAATCGTTAACGGGAATTAGTTTAATTTTGGAATAATTAAAGTATTATGCATTACGTAACGTTTAAATATATTAAAATAAGTACTTTTTATTTTTTATAACATTTTTAACGAATTTTTATTAATTAATATAAAATGTTCGGGGTTATATTTATTAACTTGGTCGGCGGTCTAGCTACCGGTCGGTATATGCGATAACGAATTAAGGGCGAGAATTTTTGGGTAGTTATAAATATTTAATTTAATATAATCGTTATGTTTTAAAACGAAGGTAAAAAATTACCGTTTTATTTTATATACGTTAAAATGTTTCGGGCCGGGCTTACGGATTTTTTTATATCTTTATTTATTAAAAATTTTCGGTATATTATTAACTTATTTATTTAAATATTCGGGATATTTAATATTATTCCGTGCAAGTTATGTAAATAACGATATAAAATATTAAAGTAATTCGATTAATATGGTATATACCCATTTTTTAGGTATTAATCGATTCCGGGATTTTATGGAAAATTTTATAATAATTACGTTAGGTTTATCGAAAATTATAATTATATTTTCCGGAATAATTGGTTCGAAAATTTTAAAATAAGTTATAAACGGTTATTATAAATTAAAAAAAACATTTATAACGATATTTGCCCGATTATAAAAATATTCGATAAAAATTAGCTTTAAAGCAAAATTAAAAAGTATATTTCGGATCTTTAATACCGGGCGAATATAATTAAATATATTAATTACGAATAAGGTACGGTAAATATTATATAAAATAGTAATAAGTAGGGTAATAATAAGGCGTAATAAAACTTTTATATTTTAATTTTTCGTAATTAATTACGTTAATTTTTTCCGTTTTTTTAATCCGTTCGTTTCCGGTATATTACTATCGTCCATAATTACGTAACCTTTAAGTCGATTATTAAGTATATACATTTTAATATTTATTTTTATAGGTTTTAAAATTTTGGGTTGCCAGTTTTTTGGTAATTTAATATTAACAATATTAAAAATATCCGATATTTTATCGTCGGGTTAATCGGTAAACGGTTTTATTTAATTATTTTTTTATAAATTAATCGGTTTTTAAAAATTTTCTTCGTTTTTTATAAATTATTTTAATTTATTAATAAAAAAAGTTTTTTGCAATTTCGTTTTATTAATTTTTTTAAGTAATAAATATTTAAATTAATAATATTATTAATTAAATACGGGTTAATCCAGTAATATTTAAGCTTTATATTTTTAGATATATTTATATATCGGGACGTATCGTATAATAATACCAGGTTATCCACTTTTAAAAGTTTGTTTTTTATCTTATTTTTGTTTTTTTAATTTGCTAATTTGGTAACCTTATAACGTTAATTAGTAATAACTTTGGTAGCTTTAATTACGTTTTTAGCTTTTTTTTTTTAAAAAACTGAATTTTTTAGGTAATTAAATTTTTTTTCGTGGTATTAAAATTTTATATCATAATTTTCCATATCGGCAGGATTATTTTAATCGATAAAAACGCTTTTTATCCGTATAGTAATTTATGCGGGCTTAGGCCGTAACTTTTTATAGTGGTATTATCGGCGAAGACCATCTTAGGCAAAAGCTTAACCTATTTTTTGCCGGTATTATTCGTTATTTTTATTAAAGTTTTAATAATCGGAACGTGTTTTTTTTTTTAACTAGGCCCTGTTATTATACGGCATACGTAACTTTAACCTTTCGTTAAATTCCGAATATATTACAGGCTTTAATTATTTTGCCTTTATTTTTAAAGCTACCATTTATTTTAATTTTGATCGGAATATTATATCGGTAAAAGATATATTTATTTAAAAAAATTTTAATTATTGCTAACGTAATAAAACGTAAGGCTTTAGTTTCCAAATAATCGGATAATTTATACCTTACTTTAACCGTAACCTTATAACTGTTATTGTTAGGCATAAATTAAATATTAATTATTTAAACAATAATTATATTAATAAGTTACGAAAAGCCGTAACTTTTTTCGAACCGTCGATCAGTTGCCTTTTAACATTTTATATACGCTTATATTATTTCCCGAATATAGCTAAATAATTCGCGCCAGTAATAAAAAGTTATTATACGATAATAAATCAAATTTCGTCTTTTATAACCATAATTTTTATAATATTACTTAATTACCGTAAATCGTTTTCGTTTAATATCGATAACTTTACGATTACCGTATCGTTTATCCGTTTTACGTTATAAAATACCGTTCTAAATATAATATTTTAATACCTCGGTTTTAAAAGCGGCTTTTTTTTTAAGGCTTTACGTAACCGATTAGGATGATTTAATATTATAAAGAATTTAACGTATTTTTATAATTTTCTAAATTAATTCTTAATAAAAGGTTTTTATTTATTCATTTTAATAAAAGTTAAGGCTATATCGGTTAAAATAAGGTTAAACCGAATAACGTTTAATTAAATATTAATAAAATTATCGATTTTTTTTTTATTAATCGTTTAATACGTTAAAAACTTTAAGCAGCTTTCGGAATAAATTATCGGCGGTTAAATTCTTTTTGTTAGGGATATACTTAATTTCGAAATCGAACATTTTTATTTAGATAATTTAACGGATAAATACGGTTCTAAACAAAAAACTTAAAAAATTATTAATTTAAATTATTAATACTTTAACGTTTATTTTTAATATAAATCGGATTTCGTAAATATAATTTCGGAATTTTTTTAAAACCTTAAAAATAATTTAATATTCCAGTTTATTAATATCGTAATTTAACTTAACGCTTTTTTAAATACTATTTTTAAAACGCGCGGAATATTTAATATTATTAATTATTTAATTAAAAATATTTTTAAAACCGTTTTTATTTACGTTTATCCTTATAATAATTTTGCTTATAATAAAATTATAATCCAGAATAATTAAAATCAAGGTAATAATAATTACTTTCTTTATATTCTTTATAATATAATTTTAATTAAGTTTTTAAACGAAAAATTAATTTTTCCGAAATAAACGTATAAAAATTTCGGTTTTAATAATAAAATATATAACAAAAATCCGGTAATAAATAACGATATTTAAAAAAGCTTTAACCTCCGAAACATTTTTATATAACAAAATTTCTAAAATCTTTTTTACCTTAATTATATCCGGTTACCATTTATTCGTCCCGTAAAAAAATCCGATTATAATAATTATTTCCTAATACCATTAAAACTTCTTTATACCAATCGATATATTAATAAGCTTATAATTAACAAAAATTTTATCTATATTAACGATATGCTTATATATAAATTGCCAAATCCCTAAAAAAATCTCTTTGTTATTATATTTTATCTTTAAACCTTTAATATCGACGTCGTCGACAAATAACCGGATAATATCGGGCATTAAATTATCAAAAATCTTTCTTATTACGCGGCAAAAATAAACCATAAAATTAATAAACCCTATAAATATATTGGTATATTTAAAAAGTTTTAAAAATATTGCGAAAATAATAAAATTTCTATTAATAAAAGCTAATATAACTTAATCGTAACCGGAAAAAAAGTTTATTAAAGTAATTAGCAAAAATATAATAAAATCCGCAAAAAACTTATCGCAATTTTTTAATATAAAAATATTTCGCAAAATAATAATATTTAACTTAATAACAAAATTAATTAATCGCAAATTACCGTCCTTCTTTTCGATAAAAAACCAGGTATTTTTATACGCGGCATAAAATTATTTAAATATCCTTCGTTAAATACGTACTTATAATACCTTAATCAATTTATCTTTAAAACTAATAGGCATTATTATATTTTTGGTTTATTATACTTTATAAAAAATTATCCGGATCTTATAATTTAACGCAATATTCGATTTAATTTTATTATAATCTTACTAATCCTAGGTTAAAATAACCTTTTTGCGAAAAAAATATCTTTTTAAATAAGGCCTTTTTAATACGGTTAAACTTATTACCAAATTAATTAAAAATAGCTTTAACCTTTTTTTTAATAAATCGGGTATTTCGTAACATAATAATAAACCTAGGAAATAAAGTAGCTAATAATATACCAGATTTATTAAATTTATTTTCATTTTAATTAATAATTTCCTAAACCTTTTTAAATTTATTTATTTTTAATCCGGATTTTTATATAATATTAATCCGTTTAATAACATATTATTAACTAAAATTACCTTTTTTTATTTCGGCTTATACATCATATTAATTTATACGGTCCGATTATTATTAATCTTTTATTATATCTTGTTTTATAATATTCCATATAAAACGTATATAAATTCCTTATCGTTAAATTAGCCTAAAATAATATTTCCGGGTTTTAATTTATTACTTATAACCTTTTAAATTATTTTAAAATTTTAATTAATATATATATCATTAATCGAAAAAACGTAAAAACTTATAACGTATTCGTCCGTATCTTCGTTTATAAACCTATTTTCGCTAATAAAACGGTTTACTATTTTACCGGCTGCTTTTTTTCAAATTTTTTATTAATACGGATATTACGCGTAACTTTTTTAACAAAAACCAAAAGGATAATAATCTTTAACAGGCCAAACTTTAAAATTTCTTCCATTACGTCCGGATCTATATTTAATATCATTTTCAATTTAGCCATAAAATTAAATCTTAATATTAATAATTACGTAACGTAATAATTATTAACGATAAATAAGGAAATATTAATTAATCGGCTAACTAATTAAACGGATACCTCGATAATATCCTTAAATAAAATCCTTTTTTAAAAATTAAAACTTATAAACGATACGTATATTTATTTCATAACTAATTTATATCGCTTAACGTACGACGTAACGATAACGCTAAACTTAGCTCCGGTATCGATAATTCTATTAATCAAATCTTCGCCGCCTTCATAACTTATTTTAACTACTAATTTAAATAACGGGATAATATATTTAACTAGGTTGTATTATTAAATCGACAAAACTTTAATTTCTTTTTAACTTTTTGCTTTATAACCGATATCCATAATAAAAATCTTAAAAGGTTTTTTTACTTTTAAAAGTTTTAATCCTTATATTTTAACTTCGGTTATCTTAATCGTTTCCGTATTTTTATAACTAAATACTTTTAAAGTTTTAATAACTATAAAATTTTTAAAAACTTTTCCGAAATCTAGATAAACCTTAATTAATTCGGACCAAATAATCTTAAACTTTTTTTAAAAATTCTTTCGGATTTTTTTTTCCTAAAATTTAATTATATATTTATTAATCAAATTTTTATAAATAAAAATATTATATATTTAAATAATATCGTTTATTTAAAAAATATTAATATTTATCCGAAAAGTATTATTTATTTAAACGCTAATTTTTATATTATAAAATACAGATCCCTTAAACATTAAATTATTATCGTTAATTTCGTATTCGGTTTTATTTCTTTTTATACCTTTAAAATTATTTTTCTTATTTTTAAATTGCTTAATTATTATATCGTTAATAAATATTATTAATTAATTAAAGTTATTAATTTTTAAAACTCGGATTTTTTCCAGGTAATAAATACCTTTATCCTTAATAAAGTTGTTCTATAATTAATTATGTAAAAATACCTTTTTATAAAACAATTTTTTTTTATAATTAACGAAATATATTATATTAATTTCGGTTACCTTAATTTAATTAATATCGAAATTTTATCGATTTAGCTATAAAATCGTAATATATTTTTAAAATTTAGCTTAATTAATAATATCCGGATCGGAATTAATTAATTAACTATTAACACTTTAAAAAATATCGTTTCGCCGATCAGAATGTTGCATTTTTTACTTAAATTAAGTAGGAAAAGTTAATAAATTATAAATCCATTTTAAATTCTTTTTTTAAATTAAAATTTACTACTTAATCGCCTAATTTTTTAAAATTTAAGGAAATTAAATTATATTTAAAATAACCTTATTTTTTAAAACTTTAAGGAAAATGGTATAACCGTTATCGGCAAATAAAATTAATCCGGTAATTTCCATATTAACAAATAAATAGCATTTTTATATATTATATTTAAGCTTTTAACAAAATTAATATATATTTTAATTAAAATTATTAAAACGTTTATTACGATTTTAATAACTGCCTTAGTAACCTTTTTAACCTCGGTATTTACTTCGTTTACGGTAAGAATTTAATCGATTAAACTTATCCGGTTAAAAATTAATTATATTAATTAACGGGTCGATACCATAATTATATATTCAAAATACCTTTTATTTTGGCGGAACGTAATATTATAATATCCGGATTACTTTTCGGTTTTTTATTTTTTTACTTTTTTTAAAAACCTTAAAATTTTAAATTTATCGGGCTTAATTAAATTTCAAATTTTATAACGCGTTCGTAATTTCCCATATCTAATTAATCCGGCTCGATAATAATTATCGTAAACGGAAACTTTTTAATCGTAATTATTTAGGTTAATAAACCGAATAAAACCGATCTTTATTTTTTTACTTAATATCAAAACGGATACCTTCGTATTATCGCTTACGTCCTTTATATTTAAAAAATGTAACTTTATTTATAACCTAACTTTTAATTAATATAAAAACTTTATCGTAAATTATTGCATACAAATTCTTAAACTATATATTCGAATTATTAATAATTTTTTCGAAATAACCGGCAAATAATCTTTTTAATAAACTTTTAATATATTCGTCCTTATTAACTAATTACTTTTTTTACCTAACTTTTTCCAAAACGTTTTTTACCTTAATAATATATTCCAAATAATAATCGTAAACTTAATTAAAGTTACTTTATTAAATTTGCTTAATTAAAATCCTTAATTAATCTTTAATAATCCGAATTTATTTTAAATTTTATAATTTAAAACTTTTTAAAACGATTTTAATTATGTCGTTTTATTTAATTATTTTATTAATAACTATTTTAACTCGGTTTTTTATATTATTACTATCGGTCCAAAATAATAATTTAATAAATATTTTAAATTCCGTAAACTTATATTTTTTATATAATCAAATAATCCCTTTAACCTAATCGGTAACTCCGGTTTTTAAAAAACGAAGGTCCGGATAAATTAACGGATTTAAAAAACCATAATAAACAAAAGCTTATTTATAATAAAGGTAAAAAAACCGTATTCGGGCTAATCAGTTTATCCGAAAAATATAACGTCCGGTATAAATACTACAAATCTTATAAATAACTTTAAAAAGTTCTAAATTAATATAAATTTTTATTTTTTCGGTATCTCGATAATAATTTCAAGGATTATTTATATATTTAAATCCTTAACAAACTTTAAAAATCCGATCGGATTATTACTATTCCGGAATTTAACTTTATTAAACTTATTATCGTAAAAGTTCTTTATTAATCGGTATTAAGCAATTATATCTAAAATAAAGTTTTAATTTTTTATAAAACTAAAGAAATTTAATGTTAAAAGTAATCCGTATTATAACTAAATTTAAATAATAATTTTAAAAAGTTTCGATAAATTTTTAAAAAATTTGCTAAAACTTATTTTAAATTAATTAATATTATTAATCCTCGAATTATTTAAGCTATAAAATATTATTTTAACAAAAATATATTTAGGCATAAAATAAATAATTATCCGTAATAATTATTTTAAATACATTTCTTTTTTATCGAACTTAAAAAATAAATAACCTTTTTTTTATTAATCGTTTAAATAATTTTATTTTAATTAATATTACGTCGTTAACTATTTAATTATACCTTTTTTAACTTATTAATTAATATTTTTATTACTAACTTAAGCACCATAATATTTAAACTTAACAAAAAAAGTAAATCCTAAATAATACCGCTTAACAATAACAAAATGAAATGCTGCCCGATTAACGTTAAAAAAATCCCAAATATATTACGTAATATCTTTTTCCTAATTCTTATATTATATTAAAAAACGTTATTCCTTTTTTAATATTTTCCTTTTTTATATAAAATAAATAATTTCATAACCTTATTTTTTTTGTTCGTATTCGTTATTCTATCCATATCGTTAATCTTATTATCGTTGCACTTATTTTAATTAATTTAAATCCTAATAATCACGTTATTAACGACGTAATTTTAACTTTTTTAGCCCTTATTAATTAAATTTTATAATTTATCTTATTATATAATTTTCTTATTAATACGTATAATATTTTAAATTACATAATCGGTTTAAAACTTAAATAATTAATCCAGGTTCCGATATTGGTTACCGTCCGCGCTTATACTTCTTTACCGTTTTCCGAATAAAGCTATATTTTTAAGTAAAATATTATACTTAAATAATTTAATAGCTTTTTTATTAATCGGAAAAAAGTTACGTCGTTATCGTAATTATTAATCGTTTACCGTAAATCGCTATCAGGTTTATATAATTATAATCGTAATCGTAATCGTAATTACGCTTTTAATTAGAACTTTATCCTTTCCGTTTTATAATCGAAAATCGAAAGTTATTTCGGTAATTAACTAAAGTTAATCTTTTTTCCTTAGCAGCCAAATAAAATAAAACGGGAAAAATCGGTCCTAATTAATACATAATCGAAAATCGTATTACGAATAAGCCCAGAGTTTAAGAAATAATAAAAATAACGTAAGCTGTATTCTGGTATTAAGACCAATATAAAAGCAAAATTATAAATAATAAGTAGTAATGTTTTCGAGTTGAGCCCGGCGAAAAGGACCGCTAGAAATACATAAGGGGTGCTGACTAACTGATCAGTTAGGCCATGTGTCCGATCCTGCACCCTGCTCCATTTTAACATCTATATCTTTTTCATTTACTTAAATACTTCTATATTATTTTTTAGGATAAAAATAGAATTTTTAGGCATAAGCTTTAATTTTATCAAAAAATTCCTAATTCCTGCTATTTTTATTACAGCTATCCCTGCACCTATATACTTTGCTTTTATAATATATCTCGTAATAACGCTTTATAACTTTAAAATCTAAAATACGGGCGTTTCAGCCATAAAAAATATACACTTTATAATAAACTTTGCTAATTTTTAATTATCCGCAAAACTTATATTTATTACTTCGAACAACCTTAAATTATTATACTTTTAATACGGATAATTTCGTTTTAACTTTTTATACCGAAAAAATAAGTTTATCGTACCGTTTAAGTAACGTAATAATTTTTTAATATATTTTTAGTATTTAGGTAATAAGTTGCTTATAAACCTAGCTTAAATTAAGGTTGCAAACGTTATATCCGGTTTATTAATATAATTTAAAAATTTATATTTTTTTATTAGGTTTATATATTTAAATATATTTTTCTTACTAACTTTACTTTCGTATCTAATAACGTATTTTAAGTAATCCTTAACGAATAATATAAACTTCTTTCGTATTTCGTTTAACCTAATTAATTTTAGTAATTTTTTAATATATTACTATTAATTTAGCCTAACATCGTTAATCAGTAAAAAATAAACAATTTATATATTTAAATATTGATTTACGTTTTTTAAATCCTTAATAAAAACGTCCTTAATAATTTTTTTAATACCGTTTTTAAATTATTATTTATTAATTCCGAAAAGTAGGAAGTTATTAACGTATAAAGCGATAACATACCTTATCTTAGGGTTATAATAAATCGTATTATCCGAAATTAATAAATAAAAATTTAGCTTCGTAAATATCTTTTTAACTTTTTCCTGCTAAATAATTCCAGCCTACTTTAGGCCGTATAAAAAGATTATTAACTTAATAACCTTTTTAGGGGAAAAACGGTACGTTTCTTTATCCTTTAAGTATATATCGAAATACTTTTTTAATATAAGGAATTACTTTATATAAATATTTTCTTTTAGCTTATTATTTAAATACGTAACGATAAAGTCGATTTAAAGTATATATCAGCCTAAATAGGCAGTTAAGGCTATCAGGATTTTCCAGTACATAACCTTTATTATACTCGCTACGGTTTTATTATAATTAATTTCTTTTCGTTATATAAATCCTTTTACGTAAATACGCGCTTTATACTTATCTAGCTTTTTTATAAACGTATACTTCTTTTTTAACACTTATTTAGCATTAATAAGGTATTTATAAGCTTTTTCGTTAAGGGGCGTAAATTTGAAAGTTTTACGTAAAAGGTTTTTTTTAATTTTTATAAAAATTGCTTTAAGTTATATTTTTCGTTTTAAGCCTTTTATAACTTCCTTTAGGAACGGGCCGTTATTTATTGCTGCAAATAATTTATAAGTAATAAATAATTTACCTAGGTTAATATCTTTTAAATTTTTAAATTTAAAAATGTTATTGTACTTATTTTTTAGCATATTAACTATTTATTAATACTTATAAATATTCCGGATAACCTGATCGGCGTTTTCGTATTCTTTAAAAAAGTTGTTATCGTTAACATTTAGGACAAAATGGAAGATATGTAAACCTTTATCGCCTTTTTCGCCCTTTTAAATCAAAACTAGCTTTAGTTCGCGCATTAATTTAGGGGCTTCGTTTAAAGCCTTTAAGATATATAGCTTAGGGACTGTTTTTTTCGGATGTCCCCTTTTACGTTTGATTTGCTTAATTTCCTAATCCGTATCGTTTTTCGAAATAACGTTATCGTTTTTATTTTTTATTCCGATATCTTTCTGCCTTTAACGGTATCTCAGATATTTCTGTACGGGCTATAAAAGTAATCGAATAATATTTTTAGGGTCGGAAAGTTTCCCTAACTTTTCCAGGTTTTTATAAATTATAATATATAATATTATAAGTAATTTATCGCCTTTTAACAACCATATCTTATAATTATATATCCCTTAATAGCCTAATAACATGCCTTTTGCTTTACGGGCTGCTAGCTTTTCTGATTTAGTTTTATAATTCTTATTAATCAAAATTATATATCTGCTGCCGAGAATTCGAAAGTAACTATTATTAAGCTTATATAACTTATCAGGTTCGAATACGTTTTTAAAGTACTCGATTAATATTATATCCTTCATTATAAATTATTTAATCCTGTTAATTATATACGTTATAACTTTTATTACTAAATTTTAAAAATATATTAAGACTTTTATTTGGGCTAAAATCGTACGAGTTTTGTCCTGTAGAAACTAGATATCTTTTTCCGTAACTTCGTTTTAATACTGGTTATGGAAGTTGGAAATTATTAGTTTAATGTTTTAACTGCGTAAAACTTTTCGATAATTAACATACCGAACTTTTTACCGTTATCTAGGCGTAAGGTTTTTACTTTTTTGTTTTAACCTTTTACGTTAAAGGATATCGTTTTTAAACGCTTAATTATCCGTATTATATATATATATATAAGCTTTGCTGTATTTCGTTTTTGGTTTTAAACGAATAATATTTTTTATAACGTAATAGATTATTTATAATAAAACCGAAATAATTATTATTTTTAATGTTAATGGGCTTAACTAAGCTTATATTATACCAAATAATTTTTTTTACGTATTGCCTTTATCGTTAGAGGTTTATAGATAAAATTTTCCGTATCTTTTTTTCGTTATATGCTGTATAAGGCAGCATTTCTATTTCGTTAAGGTTTAAGTTTATTCCCGTAAACCTTTTAATAGTCCAAATTAATCGTTTTATATTGAAATGGCAAAAACGGCGGTACTAAAGGATAATTTTTTTTTTACTTCGTCCGTTATATAAACTTTTTTATCTTTAAAAGCGTTAACGAGCACCTTTTTTAGGTTACAGTCGTCCTTATTAAGTGCCTGCCCCAGTACGTATCCTTATTAATAATTCTTATCGTTCGTTAATTTCGGGGCCTTAATAATAGGCTCCGGCTTCTTATAAAGCTATAAAAAGAAGCCTTTCCGAAATACGTTAATTAGTATTAACTGGAACCCGTTAAGGTTTACCAAAATATTTTTATTTAAATAACCTCCCTTTTTATAATATATTTTTTTTAAAAATACCTTTAAAAGGAAATTGTTAATATATTGCGTATATTTCATTATAATTTCGTTATTTTTTTACGGGGCCCTCTTAAGGGCTATTTTATTATCCTAACGGTAATAACGATAATAGATTCTTCACCTGTCATAATATATATTCCTTTATTTTTATTATTTAGGACCAAATTTTTTTTAAAGTTCTTAATATTATTCGTAATATTAACGTTCGTACCTAAGTTTTAAAGTAATTTATTTTTATTACCCTTTATGGATAAATGAATATGTAATAACATAGTACTGTTTATGGTAATTACTTTAAGGCTTTTAATCGTTATAATTTTAAAGCGTTTCGTTAGTATTATTTATAACGGTCGTTTTAGGGTTTTCGATTACTAAAGCTTTAAGGTAATTAATTATTATAATTATTGCTTTAAGGTATTTAGGCGTTATAGTTTTAGTAACATTAATTATTGTAGCTAACTTTTATATTACCTTATCGTATTATTGCATAAAATTTTAAAGTTATTATTTATTTATATAGGCGTAAATATTCCTTTACTGGAACGGTATAAGTTTCCCAGGCTTTTAGGGATAAATTGCTTTTTACCCGGTTTACCGTCGCGGATATTGCGAGAACTGTTGCTTTGGTTATTGTTGTTACCTTAATTTCTGCCTTTATTTCGGCCTTGCTTCCCTTTTTTGCCTTTGTTATTTTTCTTTTTTTGGGGCTTAAAGCAATTTTTCGCTAGGTATCCGTATTTGTTATAGTTAAAGCAAAGTGGCTTTCCGTTTTTGTTTTATGCGGGTTTGTTATTTCGGAAATTGTTATTAGTTTTTTTTTTTTTCCCTTTAAGTATTATAAAACCGTCCGTTATTTTTTTTTGTTAATACGGTTATGGAACTTGTTATTCAAACTATCGATTAACTATTAAAAGGAGTAATCTGTTTATTTAAGTATTGATTATATCGTTTTATATTAGCTGTTAACGCGGTTTTTTATAGCAGTAAGAAATATAGTAATATGCTTTTCGGTTTTAAGCTTTATATCATAACCCTTTACTTTTCGAAATAGTTTTTGAAACTTGGTAGTAAATTACATAAGGTTTCCTTTATCGTATATAATTTTGTTAAGCTTTTTCCAAAGTAACCTTTGCCGGGCCTTACCCGTTGCTGCATAGGTTTTCCGTAAGGTCCTTAACATTTTTGTTCCCTTTTTAATACCTGTAATTAATTCCAGGGGCGCTTTTTTGCAAGTTTTAGTAATAGCCTTCGCTAAACGTAGCTGATTAATTTGCTTTATAGTTCCTAATTAACTTAACCTAACAGGTAATTTTCCTTATTTAAGGAAAAGTCGAAACGTTTTTAACGGAATTTCGAATCGTTATTAAATTTTTTTCCGTTTTCTTTTCCGTTTTTTTAAACGGATACCTAACTCGTTAAAGCTGTTTAAGTTACTAAAGCTGGAGAAACTGCTGGAGGAATTATAATATCCCTTCCGTCGCTTCGGTAAATTCCTAAATAATTTTAAAAAAGAGGATGAAGATAATAAGCTGTTTAAATTATTAAGGTTTCCGCGTGCCACTCCCTTTCCTTTAGACGGTAGCTTTACCTTTTTACTTTTTTCTTTTTCCGAGGGGTCGAGTTTTTTAGTGGACCATTTTTTGGGCTTTTTTCGCCTTTTTTTAAGGGGTTGATTTCTTTTACGTTGCCCTTTTCGGGTACTGCAATAGGCGTTGTAATAGGCGCTGTAATAAGTGCTGTAACAGATGTTGCAACGGGGATTTTCTTCGAATTATTTGCCCGAGTTATGGGCTAAGCGTTTTTTAACGCTTTTGTTTGTATACTTGCATTTCGCGAACTTTTCGAACTTTGCAACGCTTTATTTCCGAATGTATCCAAGAACTTTATTATTATGTCGTTTAATCGTAATATTGTTTCGTTAGTTTTTTGGTTTTAAAGCTTTATATTTTTAACTTTATCCTCGACCTGTTAATATTTATTTTCCCGTGCTTTAACGTTTTGTTTAATTTTACTTATGTTGATACTTAAGGACATATAAAACTTGTTTAAGTTTGCTTTTAGCCTTTGTTACTAAGGCGACGAGTTATTTTTTATTAAAGATGTTTTTTATTTTTCCGTTTGCTTTTTTTTATTGTAAAATTTTTTATTTTAAGGAACTTCCTGATCGGGAAAAGATTTGGGGTAGGGAGAGGGGAACGGGTTATCGTTATTTATATGCTTCCGTCCCTTAAAAACGAAGCCGTTATCGGATGGGTTGCTGATTTGTTTAGCGGGGAATTTCCTAAAGGTTTTGCGTTTTTTTGCTATCGTTAACTGCTACTTAACTTTCTCCTAAATCGTTAACTAAACGACCCTTTTTTAAAAGTTTTTTGCTTTTTTTATTAATTTAGCTCTTAAACTGCAATTAACTATTTCGTATAACGTGTTACGGTTGCTAATTAACCAGAAGATGTTACCATATTAACAGTTACAGTGATCGAATGCAGGAATTTTGCGTAATTGCTTTATGTTGGTTCTTTAAGTTCTAAAAAAGGACAAATTTAATCCGTGGGCAATCGCCCTTACATACACGATTGGGTAACAAAGGATCATCAGTGGACAAAGGCTGTCCCAGGCAGCATTCTGCTGCCTAGCCTGAATAAAGCCCACCAGCCGGTAGCACCTGAAAGCACTAATTGCCGACAAATAATAATAAATAAAGGTAATATATAATATACAGGTATTTATAAATGCAGTTATATTTATATTTAGGTATAAATATATAGAAATATAAATAAGTTATAAATATTAAATTATATAAATATACGAATTCGTGAAAAAAATAACAATAAATTATACCTATAATTAATTCAATATATATAAGGTTAATATATTAAATTTTGTTATAAAAAACGTATATACCAAAGAAATTCCAGATAATTTTATCCGATATTATATAAAAAGGGATATGGTCGTCGATACGTTACTTTAATTAATTATGCAATAATTTCAATACCCATATTTTCTTTGCAAATCTTTTTCTATAAATTACATTAACTTTTTTCTTCCGACTATATCCATTTTTAAAACTTAATATACATCTAAATATATATATAATTATTTCCGTCGTTTTAATTAATATTATTATAAATTCCTACAAATTATTAAACCTATTAAATATTCAAAATTTTTATAAAAATATAAATTTAAATAAATTTATTAATTCCATAAAAGAAACGTTTATTAAAAAGTAATCCGGACTAAGTAATAAATTATCAGATTTTGATAATATCAAGCTTATCGATCGTAAGGTTAAACAAAATATACGAAAATTCGAACATATTTTTTTTAACGTCGTAAGGTTTTAATTATATTAAATATAACTATATTATTTAAATCTGCAACTTATCGTATTAATAAAACCTTAATTATTAATCAAGATATTAAGCCTTTATATAATCTTAATAATATCCGCAAATTTTAAAATTTAATATATTACAGGGTACTTATTTACGAATTAATTCCTTTTTTTAATATAAATTTCGTAATATAACATTTAATTTAGATACTTTATTACTTAAAATATTAATTATAAATAATTTACAACTTTTTAAACTTTATCCTTTTTAATATATATTATTATTAATCGAAATAACGGAAAATTTAATATTTAATTTAATTTTAAATATTATTAAGCAAATAATCGGTAGCCGTCAATTAATATCGGTTATTCTTTTACCTTTTAAAATATCTTAACTTCGTAATATTATTTCGGAATCTTTATTAACGGCTTCGATTATTTTAACAAATCCATATATTATTCATCGGCTTCTTAAGCCATTTTTAAATATTAAAATATTACGCCTTTTTAATTTTTAAATCGGGCGTTAACAAAAATTAACTTAATTCTGGAACAATTAAAATATTATATACTATATAACGCTTAAATATATTAAGGTAAATACTTTTTATCCTTTATAACATTTTTAATAAATTTTTATTAATTAATATAAAATACTTAAAATTATATCCATCAACTTGGTTAACGGTTTAACTACCGATCGGTACATACGATAACGAATCGAAAACGAAATTTTTTAAACAGCTGAAAATACTTAATTTAATATAATTACCATATTTTAAAATAAACATAAAAAGTTATCGTCTTATTTTATATACGTCGAGATATTTCGGGTCAAATTTACGGATTGTTTTATATTATTACTTATCAAAAATTTTCGGTATATTATTAATTTATATATTCAAATTTTCGAGATATTTAATATTATCCCGTACAAATTATATAAGCGATAATATCGAACATTAAAATAACCCGATTAATATAATATATATTTATTTTTTCAATATTAATCAATTTCGGAATTTTATAAAAGATTTTATAATAATTATATCAAGTTTATCGAAAATTATAATTATATATTCCGAAATAATCGATTGAAAAACCTTAAAGCAAATTATAAACGGTTATTATAAATTAAAACAAATATTCGTAATAATATTTACCTAATTATAAAAATTTTCGATAAAAATTGATTTCCAAATAAAATTAAAAAAATATATTTCGGATTCTTAATACCGGATAAATATAATTAAACGTATTAATTATAAATAAAATATAATAAATATCTTATAAAATACTAATAAGCAGGATAATAATAAAACGTAATAAAGGCTTTTATATATTTTAATTTTTCGTAATTAACTATGTTAGTTTTTTCCGTTTTTTTAATCCGTTTGTTTTCGGTATATTATTATCGTTCATAATAACGTAACCTTTAAATCGATTATTAAATATTTATATTTTAATATTTATTTATATAAGTTTTAAAACTTTAAGTTATTAATTTTTTAATAATTTAATATCAATAATATTTAAAATATTTAACGTTTTATTATTAAGTTAATTAATAAATAATCTGGTTTAATCGTTTTTTTATAAATTAATCGGCTTTTAATATTCTTTTTTATCTTTTATAAATTATCTTAATTTACTAATCTTTTTTAAATAATAAGTACTTTAATCAATAATATTATTAATTAAATATAAATTAATTTAACGATATTTAAACTTTATATTTCTAAACATATTTATATATCGGAGCGTATTATATAATAATACCAGGTTATTTATTTCCAAAAGTTTATTTCTTATTTTATTTTTATTTTTCTAATTTATAAATTTAATAACTTTACGACGTTTATTAATAATAACTTTAATAACCTTAATCACGTTTTTAGCTTTCCTTTTTAAAAACCGAATCCTTTAAATAATTAAATTTTCTTTCGGAATATTAAAATCCTATATTATAATTTTCCATATCGGCAAAATTATTTCGATTAATAAAAGCACTTTTTATCCGTATAACAATTTATACGGGTTTAAGCCGTAACTTGTTATAATAATATTATTAACGAAAATTATTTTAAGTAAAATCTTAATTTATCCTTTACCGGTATTATTTATCGCTTTTATTAAACCTTTAATAATTAAAACATATCCTCTTTTAACCAGGCCTTATTACTAGGCGATATACATAGCTTTAACCTTTTGCTAAATTCCGAATATATTATAAACTTTAATTACTTTACTCTTATTTTTAAAATCTTTATTTATTTTAATTTTAAGCGAAATATTATAGCGGTAAAAAATATATTTATTTAAAAACTTCTTAATCGTTATTAACGTAACAAAACGTAAAACCTTAACTTTTAAATAATTAAATAATTTATATTTTATTTTAATTATAACCTTATAACCGTTATCGTTAAGTATAAATTAAATATTAATTACTTAAATAATAATTATATTAATAAGTTATAAAAAGCTGTAATTGTTTTCGAATTATTAATTATTATTTTCTAATATTTTATATATACTCGTATTACTTTCCAAATATAATTAAATATTCCGCGTTATAATAAAAAGTTATTATATAATAATAAATTAAATCTTATCCTTTAAAACCATAATTTTCATATTATTACCTAATTATTATAAATTATTTCGTTTAATATTAATAACTTTACGGCTACCGTATTGCTTATTTTATTTTACGTTATAAAATACCGTCCTAAATAAAATAATTTAACGCCTTAATTTTAAAAAATAATTTCTTTTTTCGTTAAAGCTTTACGTAACCGATTAAAAAGGTTTAATATTATAAAGAACTTAACGTATTTCTTTAATTTTTTGCATTAATTCCTAATAAAAAATCCTTATTTATTCGTTTTAATAAAAATTAAAACTATACCGATTAAAATAAAGTTAAACTAAATAACGTTTAATCAAATATTAATAGAAGTATCGATTTTTTACTTCCATTAATCGTTTAACGTATTAAAAATTTTAAATAACTTTTAAGATAAAGTATCGACGGTTAAATTCTTTTTATTAAAAATATATTTAATTTTAAAATTGAATATCTTTATTTAAATAATTTAATAAATAAACAAAACTTTAAGCAAAAAGCTTATAAAATTATTAATTTAAATTATTAATATTTTAACGTTAATTTTTAATATAAATTGGACTTTATAAATATAATCTCGGAATTTTTTTAAAAGCTTAAAAATAATTTAATATTTTAATTTGTTAATATCGTAATTTAATTTAACGCCTTTTTAGGTATTATTTTCGAAACGTACGGAATATTCGATATTATTAATTAATTAATCAAAAATATTTTTAAACCCGTTTTTATTTGTATTCGTTTTTAAAATAATTTTGCTTATAATAAAATTATAATTTAAAATAACTAAGGTTAGGATAATAATAATTGCTTTTTTTAGATTTTTTATAATACGGTTTTAATTAGATTTTTAAATAAAAAGTTAATTTTTCCGGAATAAACGTATAAAGAATTCGGTTTTAATAATAAAATATATAACAAAAATCTGGTAATAAATAACAATATTTAAAAAAACTTTAACCTTTAAAACGTTTTTATATAACAAAACTTTTTAAAATCTTTTTTACCTTAATTAAATCCGGTTATTATTTATTCGTTTAGTAAAGAAATCTAATTATAACGGTTATTTTTTAATATTATTAAAACTTTTTTATATTAACGATATACTTATATATAAATCGCCGAATCCCGGAAAAAATCTTTTTGTTATTATATTTTATTTTTAAATTTTTAATACCAACGTCGTCGATAAATGGCCGGATAATTTCGAGCACTAAATCGTTAAAAATCCTTCTTATTACGCAGTAAAAATAAGCCATAAAATTAAGAAATTTTATAAATATATTAGTATATTTAAAAAAACTTAAAAATATCGCGAATATAATAAAATCTTTATTAGTAAAGGTTAATATAACCTAATCGTAATCGGAAAAAAGTTTATAAAAATAATTAATAAATATATAACAAAATCCGCAAGAAATTTATCGTAATTTTTTAATAAAAAGGTATTACGTAAAATAATAACATTTAGTTAAATTGTAAAATTAATTAATTATAAGTTATTATCTTTTTTTAATAAAAAATTAAGCATTTTTATACGTAATATAGAATTATTTAAATATTTTTCGTTAAATACGTAGTTATAATATATCGATTAACTTATTTTTAAAATTAACCGGTACCGTTATACTCTTAATTTATTATATTTTATAAAAAATTATACGAATTTTATAATTTAATATAACGCTTAATTTAATCTTGCCATAATTTTGCCAATTTTAAGTTAAAATAATTTTTTTACGAAAAAGTATTTTTTTAAATAAAGCCTTTTTAATACGGTTAAATTTATTACCAAGTTAATTAAAAATAACTTTAATTTTTTCCTTAGTAAATCGAGTACTTCGTAACATAATAATAAACCTAGAAAATAAGGCAGCTAATAATATACCAAATTTATTAATTTTATTTTCTTTAATTAATAATTTTTTAAACGTTTTTAAAACTTTTATCTTTTTAATCCGGGTTTTTAAATAATACTAATCCGTTTAATAATATATTATTAACTAAAACCTTTTCTTTCGGCTTATATATCGTATTAATTTATACGGTCCGCTTTTTATTAATCTTATCGTATATTTCTTTTTACAAAAGTTTATATAAAATATATACAAACTTTTTATCGATAAATTAATCAAAAATAATATCTCGGGATTCCAATTTATTATTTATAACTTTTTAAATTATTATAAAATTTTAATTAATATATATATTATTAATCGAAAAAACGTAAAAGTTTATAACGTATTCGTTCTTATTTTTACTTATAAACCTGCTTTCGTTAATAAAACGGCTTACAATTTTACCGGCTACTTTCTTTTAAGTTTTTTATCGGCGTAAATATTACGGGTAACTTTTTTAATTAAAACTAAAAAAATAATAATCTCTATCGGGCCAAATTTTAAATTTTTATTATTATTATTTCAAGGTTCATATTAAAAATTATTTTTAATTTAGTTATAAAATTAAGTTCTAATATTAACGGTTTTGTAACGTAATAGTTATCGACGACAAACAAAAAAAATATTAACGATCGGCCAGGTAACTAAATAAACGCCTTGATTATACCCTTAAACGGAATCTTTTTTTAAAAATTAAAGCTTATAAAGAATTTACGTATTTATTATATTATTAATTTATATTGTTTAACGTACGATAAAATAATAATACTAAACTTAGTTCTAATATTAATTATTATATTAATTAAATCTTTATCGTTTTTATAGTTTACTTTAATTATTAATCTAAATAACGGGGTAATATATTCAATTAGATTATATTGTTAAATTAATAAAACCTAGATTTCTTTTTAACTTTTAGCTTTGTATCTTATATCTATAATTAGAATTTTAGAAAATCTTTTCGTTTTTAAAATTTTAGATCTTTATATTTTGGTTTCGGTTATTTTAATCGTTTCTTTATTTTTGCAACTAAGTATTTTTAAATTTTTAATAATTATAAAATATTTAAAGGTTTTACCAAAATCCGGATAAGTTTTAATTAATTCGGACCAAATAATTTCGAACTTGCTTTTAAAAAATTTTTATATTTTTTTTTTTCCAAAACTTAATAATATATTCGTTAATTGGGCATTTATAATTAAAAACGTTATTAATTTAAATACCAGCTTTTATATTTTAAAATAAAAATTCCTTATATATTAATTTATTATTATCGGCTTTTTTTGGCGCCTTCTGATTTTTTTTCGTCTTTATTAATACGTTTAGTTATTATAACGTTAATAAGTATAACCGGCTAATTAAAATTATTAACCTTTAAAGTACGGATTTCCTCTAAATATCGAATATTTTTATTTTTAATAAAATCGTTTTATAATTAATTACGTAAAAAGAATTTTTTATAAAACGGCCTTTCGTTATTTCCGACGAAATAGATTATATTAATTTCGGTTATACGGCCTTAATTAATATCGCGCTTTTATCGGTTCGGCTTTAAAATTGTTATAAACTTCGAAAATTTAATAAGGCTAGGTTAAATTATATTTTGATTAAAATTAAATAACCGGTTTTCTTTGCTTCGACAAATTTCGTCTCGCCGATCAAAATATTATATCTTTTTTTTAAATTAATCCGAGAAACTTAAAAAATTATAAATTTATTTTAAAAAAAGTTTTTAAATTAAAATCCGTTAATTAATAATTTAACTTTTTAAGGTTTAAGGAAGTTATATTATATTTAACGTAACCTAATTATTTAAGATTTCGAGAAAAATTATATATCTATTATCGTCGAATAAAATTAATTTTATACTTTTTATGTTTATAAATAAACCATATTTATATATATTATATTTAAGGTAACGGTAAAACTAACAGGTATTAGGTTTAAAATTGTTAAATCGTTCGTTATAGCCTTAATATTTATTTCGATAACCTTTTCGATTACGGTAACTATTTCGATTACGGTAAAAATTACGACCGAATTTATTAGGCTAAAAGCTTATTACATTAATTAATAAATCGGTTCCATAATTATAAACCTAAAACGTTTTTTATTTTGGTAAAACGTAATATTATAAAATACGGGCGGCTTTTCGGCTCTTTATTTCCTTTCTAAAAACCTTGAAATTTTAAATTTATCGAACTTAATTAATTTTTAAATTTTATAATACGTTCGTAATTTCCGATATTTAATTAATCCGATTCGATAATAATTATCGTAAACGGGAATTTTCTTATCGTTATTATCTAAATTATTAAATTAAATAAAGCCAAATCTTATTTTTTTTAATTAATATTAAAGCGGATACCTTTTTATTATCGTTTACGTTCTTAATATTTAAAAAATACAACCTTATTTATAACTTAATTTTTAATTAATATAAAAACATTATCGTAAATTATTACGTATAGGTTTTTAAGTTATATAAAATTATTATTAATATTCCTTTCGAAATAACTGGTTAATAATTCTTTTAATAAACTTTTAATATATTCGCTTTTATTAATTAATTACTTTTTTTACTTAACTTTTTTTAAAACGGTTTTTACTTTAACGGTATATTTTAAGTAATAATCATAAATCTAATTAAGGTTATTCCGTTAAGGTTACTTAATTAAAAATTTTAATTAATCCTTAACAATCCGAATTTATTTTAAATCTTATAATTTAAAAGTTTTTAAAATAATTTTAATTACGTCGTCCTATTTAATTATTCCATTAATAATTATTTTAATTTCGTTTTTTATATTAATATTATCGATTTACAATAACCTTTCGGTAAATATCTTAAATTTCGTAAATTTATATTTTTTATATAATTTAATAATTTTTTTAAGTTAATCGATAATTCCGGTATTTAAAAAACGAAAATCCGGATAAATTAACGGATCCGGATAAATTATAAAAAACGAAAGCTTATTTATAATAAATATAAAAAAGCCGTATTTAAGTTAATTAATTAATTCAAAAAATATAACGTTTAATATAAATACTATAAGTTTTATAAATAACTTTAAAATTTTATACTTTTATAAATCTTTTGTTTTTTTAATATTTTAACAATATTTCCAAAAATTATTTATATATTTAAATCTTTAACAAATTTTAAAATTCCGATCGGATTACTTTAAGATTTAATTTCGTTAAGTTCAGTTTCGTAAAAGTTATTTATTAATCGGTATTAAACGGTCGTATTTAAAATAAAGCTTTAATTTTTTTTAAAATAAAAAACTTTAATAATAATAATAAGGCGTATTATTTTTCGATTCAAGTAATAATTTTAAAAAATTTAAATAAATTTTTAATGAATTTGTTTAAATTTATTTTAAATTAATCGAAATTTTTAATTTTATAGTTATTTAGGTTTTAAAGTACGGCCTTATTAAAAATACGTTTAAATATAAAATAAATAATTATTTATAATAATTATTATAAATATACATTTTTTTCGAATTTGAAAATTAAATAATCTTTTTCTTTTATTATTTATCTAAATAAACATATTTTAATTAATAATTTAATATTGGTTTATATTAAACCGTATCTTTTTTAATTTATTTATTAATATTTTTATTACCAACCTAAATACCGTAATATTTTAGTTAAATAAAAAAAATAAATTCTAAATAATATTACCTAATAATAATCAAATAAAATACTGTCTAATTAACGTCACGAAAATCCAGAATATATTTTACGGTATCTTTTTTTTAATTTTTGCATTATATTAAAAAATATTATTTTTTATTCGATATTTTTTTTTTACGTAATATAAATAATTTTATAACATTATTCCTTTTTTTATTTATATTCGTAATCTGGTCCATATCGTTAATCGTATCGTCGCTTTATTTTATTTTAATTAATTAAAATCCGAATAACCGCGTTACTAATAACGTAAACTTAACTTATTAACCCTTATTAATCAAATCTTATCTTTTATCTTATTATATAATTTTTTTTACGTTATATATATCGTTTCCTTAATTATATAATCAGTTTAAAATTTGGTTAATTAAGCCAGGTTCCGATACCGGTTACAGTCCGCGTTTATATTTCTTTATCGTTTTCCGAACGAAGCTATATCTTTAAATAAGGTATTATATTTAAACAAATTAACAGCTTTTTTATTAATTAAAAAAAGGTTACGTCGTTTTTATAATTATTAATCGTTTACCGCAAATTATTATCAAGTTTATATAATCGTAATCGTAATCGTAATCGCGTTTTTAATTAAAATTTTATTCTTTTCGTTTAATAATTAAAAATCGAAAATTATTTCGGCAATTAACTAAAGCCAGTCTCCTTTCCTTAGCAGTTAAATAAATTAAAACGGAAAAATTCGGTCCGGATTAATACATAATTAAAAAGCGTATTATAAATAAGCTTAGAGTTTAAGGGATAATAAAGGTAACGTAAACTATATTCTAGTATTAAAACCAATCCAAAAGCAAAACTATGAATGATAAGTAATATTGTCCTCGGGGTTACGCCCGGCGAAAAGAACCGCTAAAAATACATAATGGGTGCTGACTAACCGATCAGTCAGGTCATATGTCCGACCCTACACCCTGCTCCATTTCAATAATTAATTCAAATTAAAATAAATTAATATTTACATAATACTTAACGAATACAAAATTAATAAAAATAATAAAAATAAAAAATATAATAATAATTTTAATTATATTATTTAATTACTTCTTTATACGATAAAACTATTTCAACATAAAACGAATATCGTTTTAAATTTTCAAGCAACGCTAATATCTCGTAAAAACTTAAGTAAGCTGGCGAAATATATCTATAACGTCCCGTACTTTAACGAACTTAAAAATATACCGTTGAAAACTGCGGAAAATTACAACGTACGCCTTAACTTTCACTATATTTTACCCACTAACACAAAGCGGATATCGTCTCGGACTTTCAGGCAACGCTAATATCCCGTAAAAATTTAAATAAGCTGACGAAATATACCTATAACGTTCCGTACTTTAACGAACTTAAAAATATATCGTTAAAAACTACAAAAAGTTATAACGTACGCTTTAACTTTTATTATATTTTACCTATAACAACCTAGGTAAATATATAACGTTATAAAATTTAACCAAAACCTGTTCCAAAAAATCAAAAATAATTTAACCCCTTAATATCTTTTTAAATTATTAATCTTAATTAATATTACGCGGATATTTATACTTATCGCGCCTTATAACCGCAACCCCGCCTTAAAACCGAACGCATTTTTCGTTATCCGCCTTAATCAAAATTAACCGAATTACGTTTCCTAATTTTTAACTTAATATCGCGATTATTATCATCGTTAGGTAAGCTCTTTTACTATTAACGTTCGATTTTTTAGTCTTAATAAAAATCGCTACCTCAACTCCATTTTCTAATATATTATCTATAATATCAAACTACAATTTATCACATTCTACTAATGCCAACGATTCCGACAACGATATAAAAGCAAACAAACTATACAAATATAAATATAACAACAAAAATAAGTTTAATAAATCAAAAAAAATTAAAAGAAAATAACAAATTTTAAGCTAACGGTATAAATAACGGAAAAATAAATAACTTTTAATTAAAAAGTTTTAATACGTTATAAATAATACGTACGGTTACGGGTACCGCAATAACCGGAATTATAATTTCGAATTATAAAAACGTATAAATTATATATTTAACTAATATTTAAATTATTAAAGTTACCGTTAAATATTTACCTATTAATTTAAATAGAACGGTTATATATAATATACTTTAATTAAAATCGGATATAATTTATTATAACTTTATAATTTTTTTTAATATTTATCGAACTTATAATATAGTAATAATTAATAATTTATATAAATCGGTTTAAAATATAAAAATATAACGCCATTATTTTAAATTGAATAAATTCCGCCGTTTATAAAAAAGTACCTATATTTTTTATAAAATAAAAAGTATAACTATTTCGTAAATTAAATATAACGTAAATACAAAATAATTTTTGCAAACGTTTTAATACTATTACTTATTAAATCTAAAAACCGTTTTAATTAATTTAATTACGCTTTAAACCGAATAAAAAATTTAATTGCGTTTAATTTATTCGGAAACGTATTAAATAAAAATAAATATTTATTTTATTTCGTTATCGTTTAACGGAAAAAATCATACAAAGAATAATTCATTTATCCGTTATTTATATTAAAATTTTAATATTTTTTTAAATAACATTCTTTAACGAACCAACTTTTGGTTATTTTTATATAAATATTTTCAAATTTATAAATTCGGATATAGAAATAAAATTAAAAATATTTAATTTATAATAAAATTTAACCGAAATTAAACTATTACGGTCCTTTTATAATATAATAACTTTTTTTTAAATATATTAAAATTATTTTACGAATATATTTACCGTTAAATAACGTATATTATTAAAGCTTTATTTTCGTCCGGAATCGTAATTTAAAATTATTTTATTTCGAAAATTTATAAATATTATTTTAATTAACCGAAAAATAAAAATAAAATTTTATAATTATTTCTTTTTAATCGAAATTATTAATAATAAATTACGTATTTTTTTATTATTAAAATTAATTACGTCAATTTTTATTATAATTTGTATATTTTTAACGGTAATATAGGTTTTAATTTACTGGGCTTAATTTTTTATTATAATTTTAATTTATTCTATAATAAATAATTCGGTTTTATATTTATCGAATGTTTAATAGAATATAAATATTATAACTTATTTATAATTAATTATATTTAATCGTTTATATCTATAAACCGTTCAATTAAATTAATATTATAAATTTTTTAACAAAATGTTTTCGGAATTTCTTTTTATATTATTCGATTAATATCGAAATATTTATATTTAATTTAAAAATAACGGTAAATATTACAATATAAATAAAATTATTAAGTTATTTTAATTTATTATATACGTAAATTTGATTTCCGTAAAATATTTTAATTTTATAAAACTTAATAATTTTTTTAATAATTTTCGATTAATATTTCCAATTTATTAAAGTTTTAATTAAAGATTTACAAATATTTATAATTTTCGCTTTATTATTAATATAAATAATAGTTTTAATAATAATACGTAAATTATCGAATTAAATTTTAAACTTAATATTTTATAATTAGGATATATTCATTATCAAAAAATTTAAATACGTTTAATTTAAAGGTTAATTTTTATATATAAGAAAAATATTAATATTAATTTTAAGGCGAGTAATATTAAACCGCCGGATTTCCGTTTAATAACCATATTTTAATAAATCGCCGGCTTTATAAAAACCGCTATATTTCGCAATTCTTTTTATAACGTTATTAATAATTATAATATACGTAAAGTAATGTATATAAGAAAAAAAATTAAAACGTAAATTATAAATATAAATAAGTTTAACCAGAAAATCTTTTTATTCTAATAATAAATATATTCCATTAATAATAATTAAATTATATCGTTATTCGAAAATAAAATTATTTATAATAATTTTAAATTAATTATTTGATATTTATTTAAAAACCGAAAATAATATAATTATATTATTTAACAATTATACGTTTAAATATTTCCAAATTAAGCTTTTCTATATCAGTAAATATTAAAATACAAAATAAAATATAATATTATTAATATAAAAATCCGTTATTTTCTGGTTAACTTTATTAATAATATAATTTAAATACTAATTAAAGCGGTTATTAAAAAAAGTTAAATAAATAAAATTTTCTAAAATTTATTTTAATAACGAAGAAAAATATTAAATTTTTTAAGAATTAAATTATATACCGAATTAATTTTTATTTATTTATAAAATACGGTTTTATTTATTAAGTATAATATTTAATATAAAATGAATAAACCAACGACATAAAACTTTTATAAAATTATCGGTTATATACTTAATATTAACGTATAAATTAATAACGTATATATCGGTAAAAATCCGGTAAAGTTATCGAATAAAAATAAACGTTTTGCTTTAAAAAATTAAATTTTCGAAAAAATTTAATATTTATTTTAAATTATTTAATATATTTTACGTATTTAGTTAATTAAGAGAAAAAAATATTTCCGAATTTATTATAAATAATTTTAAATTTTAAATAATAATATTTTAATTTATAAGGTTATATTATTATTATATTAACCGAAAAAAGGTAACGTCCTATACCATTAAGCGTAACATACTAATAAGCGCAACACTTTTTGGCACTTTGCAATAACAAATTCAAACAACTTAATAACAATATATCGCATTGATTTAAATTAATCGGATTCTTTTTCACTAAACGTATCTATAACTTTTACATAAATACGCGCATTATATCCAGGCTTGCTGCAGACGCCACACTTCCGTTCCTTGGTTTTAACCCTTTTACGACGACCCCCTCTAGCTGCTATTTGCTGCATTTTTTTACCACCTTTTTTTTTAAGCTAGAAAAGCTTATTTTTTTTTTGTATAATAAGTATTAAAATGGAGCAGGGTGCAGGGTCGGACATATGGCCTGACTGATCGGTTAATCAGCACCCCTTATATATTTTTAGCGGTTCTTTTCGCCGAGCGCAACCCCGAAAACATTACCACTTATCGTTCATAATTTCGCTTTTAAATTAATCTCAATACCAGAATACAGCTACGTTACCTTTATTTTCTCTTAAACCCTAAGTTTACTTATAATACGCTTTTCGATTATGCACTAATCAAAACCGAATCTCCCCGTCCCAATTTATCTGGCTGCCAAAAAGAAAACTAGCTTTAATTAACTACCGAAACAACTTTCGATCTCCGATTATAAAACGAAAAAAATAAAATCCTAATCAAAAACGTAATTATAACTACGATTATAACTATAACTATATAAACCTAACAATAATTTACGGTAAATAATTAATAACTATAATAACGACGTAACCCTTTTCTGATCAGTAAAAAAGTTATTAAATTATCTAAATACGATACCTTATCTAAAAACATAACTTTATTCGGAAAACGGCAAAAAAATATAAACATAAACGATAACCGATATCGGAACCTAACCTAATTACCTAAATTCTAAACTAATTATACAATTTAAAATACTATACGTATTAACAAAAAAATTATATAACAAAACAAATTATAAAATTTAATTAATAAAGGCTAAAAAAACCAAAATTACGTCGTTAACGACATAGTTATTAAAATTTAAACTAATTAAAATAAATGAAACGACGATAAAATTAACGATATAAACAAAATAACGAATACGAACAAAAAGAAATTTATAAAATTATTCATTTTATATAAAAAAAAAATACCGAAAAAGAATTTACGTTCCCTAACATAATACAAAAATTAGAAAAAAAACGTTACGCAATATATTTTGAATCTTTTTAACGTTAATCGGGTAACATTTTATCTGGTTATTATTAAACGGTATTATTTAAAATTTACTTTTTTTATTAAGCTTAAATATTATAACGCTTAAATTAATAATAAAAATATTAATTAATAAGTTAAAAAAGATACGATTAAATAACCAGCAACGTAATATTATTTAAAATAAGGTTATTGAAACGATTAATAAAAAAAGATTACTTATCTTTTAAATTCGACAAAAAAAAGTATATTTAAAATAATTATTACGGATAATTATTTACCTTATACCTAAATATACCCCCGTTAAAATTATACCTTATAACCTAAATAATTTAAAAATTAATAATATTAATTAATTTAAAATAAACTTTAACAAATTTTCTAAAAGCTTATCGAAACTTTTTAAAATTGCTATTTAAGTCCAATTACAATATAAATTACTTCTAATATTAAACTTTCTTAATTTTACGAAAAATCAAAACTTTACCTTAAATATAACCGTCTAATATCGATCAATAAAAAACCCTTATAATAATAAACCTAATAAAACTAAACCCCGAAATAATAATAATCCGATTAAATCCCTAAAATTAACCAAGAATATAATTACCCAAATACCCTTTAAAATCGTTATTAACATACCGCTAAAACAAAAAATTATATCAGCTTAAAACCTTTTAAAATCATTTACAGGACTTATAATACCTACACCGGACGTTACACCTTTCGGACAAACCGATCAACCCGAATACGGTTTTTTTATATTTATCATAAATAAACTTTCGTTTCTTATAATTCTTTTAAATCCGTTAAATTACCCGGATTTTCGCTTTTTAGGTACCGGAATTACCGATTAAATTAAAAAAATTACTAAATTATATAAAAAATACAAACTTATAAAATTTAAAATATTTACCGAATTATTATTTTTAACCAACAGTATTAACATAAAAAACCGAATCAAAGTAATTATTAATAAAATAACTAATTAAAATAACGTAATTAAAATTATTTTAAAAACTTTTAAATTATAAAACTTAAAATAAATTCGAATTATTAAAATTTAACTAAAAACTTTAATTAAGCAAACTTAACGGAACAACCTTAATTAAATCTATAATTATTACTTAAAATATACCGCTAAAATGAAAAACGTTTTAAAAAAAACCAAGCAAAAAAAGTAATCAATTAACAAAAACAAATATATTAAAAGCTTATTAAAAAATTTATTAACCGGCTATCTTAAAAAAATTACTAATAATTTAAATATATAACTTAAAACCTATACGTAATAACTTACGACAATATTTCCACATTAATTAAAAGCTGGGCCATAAATAAAGCTATATTTTTTAAATATAAAAACCGTAAACGATAACATAAAGACGTCCGTTTCGATATTAAACAAAAAAGTAAAAATTGGTTTTATTCGACTTAATAACCCAAATAATAATAATAAAAACCCCATATTTATATTAATTATTATCAAGCCGGATTAATTAGGTATCGGAAATTACGAACGCGTTATAAAAATTAAAAATTAACCAAACCCGATAAATCCAAAACTTCGAAACTTTTTTTAAAAAAAAACCCCCCGAAAAGTTACCCGGATATCATAATATTACGTTCCGTTAGGACAGAAAGTATTTCAAATATATAATTATAGTACCGACCCGTCGATTAATATAATTAATTTCCAGCCGGATAAATTTAATCGATTAAATTCTTACCGTAAACAAAATAAATATCGAAATCGAAAAGATTACCGATACGGTTACTAAAGTCGTAATAAACGTTTTAACAATTTTAATTAAAGTATTTATTAATTTTACCAAAAACCTGGATATAACATATAAAAATACCGCTTACTTATTAACATAAAAATTATAAAACTAATTTTATTTACCGATAACGGTTATATCATTTTTTAAAAAACTTTAAAAAATAAAGTTACTTTAAGCATAATTTAATTCCTTTAAATCTTAAAAAGTTAAACGATTAAATAATAGATCTTAATTTAAAAAAGTTTTTTAAAATAAATTTATAATTTATTAACTTTTTTTACCCGATTTAAAAAAAAATACGGTATTTTAATCGGCAAAACGACATTTTCCGAAACGTTAATAATTAATTAACTAACCTTAACTCGGATATTACCAATTTAATTAAACCTTAAAAATATATTACGATTTTATAACCAAATTAACAAAAATTCGATATTAGTTAAATTAAGGTAATTAAAATTAATATAACTTATTTCGTCGACCATAAAGAAAGACCTTTTTATAAAAAAATACCTTTACGTAAATAATTGTAAAACGACCTTATTAAAAATAAAAATACCCGCTATTTAAAAAAAATTTAAACTTTAAAAATCGATAACTTTAATTAATTAATAATATTTATTAACGTTATAATAATTAAACGATTTAAAAATAAAAATAAAAATTTAAAGATAAAATTAACGATAATAACCTAATATTTAAAAGAAATTTATTTTATAATATAAAAGTCGGTATTTAAACAAATAATACTTTTCGGATAAATATTAATATTTTTTAAACAAACGATATTACTCAAACGGATAATATTTTTACTTATAAAGGCCTAATCGATAAATATATAATCAAATTCTGGGGGAAAAAAATCCGAAAAGATTTTTTAAAAAAAAAATTTAAAATTACTTGGTCCGAATTAATCGAAATCTGTCCAAATTTCGAAAAAGCTTTTAAAAACTTTATAACTGCTAAATCTTTAAAAAATACTTAATTACAAAAATACGGAAACGATTAAAATAACCGAAATTAAAGTATAAAAATTAAAAGCTTTAAAAATAAAAATAAAAATTTAAAATCCTTATTATAAATATCGATTATAAAATAAAAAGTTAAAAAAAAGCTAAAATTCTATTTATTTAATAATATAGCCCAATTAAATACATTATCTTACTATTTAAATTAATAATCAAAATAAGCTATAAAGGCGGTAAAAATCTAATTAATAAAATTATTAATACCGGAACTAAATTTAATGTTATCGTTACGTCGTACGCTAAATAATATGGATTAACCATATAACAAATACGTATATTGTTTATAAACTTTAACTTTTTAAAAAAAAAACTTCGTTCGAAAATATTATCGAAATATCCGTTTAATTAATTAACCGATTAATCATTATTTTTTTATTTATCGTCAATAACTATTATATTATGCAGCTATTAATATTAAAACTTAACTTTATAACCAAATCGAAAATAACGCTAAATATAAACCCGAACGTAATAAAAAAAACCCCTGAAATTTGACCCGTTAAAAATTATTATCTTTTTAATTCCTGCTAAAAAAGTTACGTATAATATCCATATTAATAAAAAGCTTAAAAAAAGCAGCCGGTAAAATAATAAGCCGTTTTATTAACTAAAACAAGTTTATAAACAAAAATAAAAACGAATACGTTATAAGTTTTTACGTTTTTTTAATTAATAATATATATATTAATCAAAATCCTAAAATAATTTAAAAAGTTATAAATAATAAACTGGAACTCGGAAATATTATTTTAAGTTAATTTAACGATAAAAAATTTATATATATTTTATATAAAATATTATAAAACGAAATGCAGTAAAAGATTAACAATAATCGAACCGTACAAATTAACATAATATATAAATCGAAATAAAAAAAATTAATCGATAATATACTATTAAACGGATTAATACCATTTAAAAACCCGGATTAAAAAGTTAAAAAGTTCAAAAAAATTTAAAAAGTTATTAATAAAAATAAGAAAAAACTTAATAAACTTGGTATACTATTAACTGCCTTATTTCCTAAATTTATTATTATATTATAACATACTCGACTTATTAAGGAAAAGATTAAAGCTATTTTTAATTAATTTAATAACAAATTTAATTATATTAAAAAGGCTTTATTTAAAAAAATACTTTTTTATAAAAAGGCTACCTTAACTTGGAATTAGTAAAAGTATAACAAAATTAAATTAAATATTATACTAAATTATAAAATCCAAATAATTTCTTATAAAATATAATAAACCAAAATATAATAATACCTGCTAACTTTAAAAATAAATTAATTAATATATTACAAATGCGTATTTAACGAAAAATATTTAAATAATTTTATAGCATATATAAAAATACCTATTTCTTTATCAAAAAAAACGGTAACCTATAATTAATTAATTTTATAACTAAATTAAACGTTATTATTTTACAAAATACCTTTATGCCAAAAAATTATAATAAATTTTCAGCGAATTTTGTTATATATTTATTAATTACCTTAATAAACTTTTATTCCGGTTACGATTAAGTTATATTAATCTTTATTAATAAAAATCTTACCATTTTTATAATACCTTTAAAACTTTTTAAATATACTAATATACCTATAAAGTTTCCCAACTTTATAGCTTATTTTTACCGCATAATAAAAAGGATTTTTAACGATTTAATACCCGATATTATCCGGCTATTTATCGACAATGTTAATATTAAGGGCCTAAAAACAAAATATAATAACAAAAAGATCTTTTCCGGAATTTAGCGATTTATATATAAGTATATCATTAATATAAATAAAACCCTTTTTAATTACGAACTTATTAATATATCGATTAATATAAAAAAGTTTTAATAATGCTGAAAAATAATCGTTATAATCGGATTTCTTTACGAAATAAATAAACGGCAACCGGATATAACTAAAATAAAAAAATTTCTGGAAATCCTATTATACAAAAACGTTTCGAAGGTTAAAACTTTTCTAAATATCGTTATTTATTACCGGATTTTTGTTATATACTTCGCTATTAAAACCAAACCTTTTATACGTTTATTCCGAAAAAATCAACCTTTTATTTAAAAACTTAATCAAAATCGTATTATAAAAGATGTAAAAAAATTTTATTATTACCTTAACCTTAATTATTTTAAATTATAATTTTATTATAAACAAAATTATTATAAAAATAAACGTAAATAAAACCGGCTTTAAAAATATTTTTAATTAAATAATTAATAATATTAAATATCCCGCGCGTTTTAAAAATAATACCTAAAAAAGCGTTATATTAAATTACGATACTGGCAAATTAAAATATTAAACTATTTTTAAATTTTTAAAAAAATTCCGAAATTATATTTACAAAATCCGATTTATATTAAAATTAACGTTAAAATATTAATAATTTAAATTAATAATTTCTTAAACTTTTTACTTAAAATTATATTTATCCGTTAAATTATTTAAATAAAAATATTTAACTTTAAAATTAAACATATTTTTAATAAAGGAAATTTAATTGTTAATAGTTTATTCCGAAACCCGCCTAAAACCTTTAATACGTTAAACGATTAATAAAAAGAAATTAATAACTTTATTAATATTTAGCTAAACGTTATTCGGTTTAACTTTATTTTAACCGGTATAGCTTTAACTTTTACTGGAATAAATAAATAAGAACCTTTTATTAAAAACTAGTTTAAAAAGTTGCAGAAATACGTTAAATTTTTTACGATATTAAACTTTTCTAATCAGTTACGTAAAGCTTTAATAATAAAAAATGCTTTTAAATTTAAGGTATTAAATTATTTTATGTAAAACGGTATTTTATAATGCAAAACTGATAAATAATATAATAACCGTAAAATTGTCGATATTAAACGAAAACGTTTTACGGTAATTAAATAATATTATAAAGATTATAATTATAAAAGATAAAATTTAACTTATCGTTATATAATAACTTTTTATTATTAAAGAAATATTTGGTTATATTCGAAAAATAATATAAGTATATATAAAATATCAAAAAATAACTGATCGACGGTTCGAAAAAAATTACGGCTTTTCGTAACTTATTAATATAATTATTATCTAGATAATCGATATTTAATTTCTGCTTAACGATAACGGTTATAAAGTTATGGTCGAAATAAAATACGAATTATCCGATTATTTAGAAATTAAAGTTTTACGTTTTATTACGTTAGCAGTAATTAAAAAGTTTTTAAATAAATATATTTTCTACCGATACGGTATCCCGATTAAAATTAAAATAAATAGTAGCTTTAAAAATAAAGGCGAAATAATTAAAGCCTATAATATATTCGGGATTTAACGAAAGATTAAAACTGTATAAGCCGTTTAATAATAAAGCTTAATTAAAAAAGAATACGCTCCGATCGCTAAAGGTTTAATAAAAATAACGAATAATACCGGCAAAAAATAAGTTAAACTTTTATTTAAAATAGTTTTTGCTGATAATATTATTATAAAAAGTTACGGCTTAAGCCTATATAAACTGTTATACGGATAAAAAGCGTTTTTACCGATCGAAATAATTCTGCCGATATAAAGAATTATAATATAAAATTTAATATCCCGAAAAAAAAATTATTTATTTAAAGGATTTAATTTTTGGAAAAAAGAAATTAAAAACGTAATTAAAGTTACTAAAATTATTATTAATTAATGTTATAAAGTTGTTAAATTTGCAAATTAAAAAAATTACAATAAAATAAAAGATAAACCTTTAAAAATAAATAATCTGGTATTATTATACGATACGCCCCGATATATAAATAAATCCAGAAATATAAAGTTTAAATATTATTAAACTGGCCCGTATTTAATTAATAATATTATTAATTTAAGTACTTATTATTTAAAAAAAATTGTAAAAAATCTTGTTTATTAATAAATTAAAATAATTTATAAAAAACGAAAAAAAATACTAAAAGTTAATTAATTTATAAAAAGATAATTAAACGAAATTATTTATAAATTAACTTAACGATAAAATATTGAATATTTTTAATATTATTAATATTAAATTATTAAAAAATTAATAATTTAAAACTTTAAAATTTATAAGAACAAATATTTAAATATAGATATTTAATAATTAATTTAAAGGTTACGTAATTATAAACGATAATAATATACTGGAAATAAACGGATTAAAAAACGGAAAAATTTAACATAATTAATTACGAAAAATTAAAATATAAAAGTTTTATTATATCTTATTATTACCTTATTTATTATTACCTTATACGATACTTACTATATTTTATTTATAATTAATATATTTAATTATATTCGTTCGGTATTAAAAATCTGTAATATATTTTTTAACTTTATTCCGAAATTAATTTTTATCGAATATTTTTATAATCGAATAAATATCGTTACGAATATCCTTTTTAATTTATGGTAACCGTTTATAATTTACCTTAAAATTTTCGAACCGATTATTCCGGAAAATATAATTATAACGTTCGATAAACTTAACGTAATTATTATAAAATGTTCCATAAAATTCCGAAATCGATTAATATTTAAAAAATAAATATATATTATATTAATCGAGCTGCTTTAATATTTTATATTATCGTTACATAATTTATACTGAATAATATTAAATACCCCGAAAATTTAAATAAATAAACTAATAATATATCGAAAACTTTTTAATAAACAAAAATATAAAAGAATCCGTAAACCCGGCCCGAAATATCTCGATAAATATAAAATAAAACGATAACTTTTTACCTTCGTTTTAAAATATAATAATTATATTAAATTAAATATTTATAATTATTTAAAAATTTTCGCCTTCGATTCGTTATCGTATATACCGACCGGTAACTAAACCGCCGATCAAGTTAATAAATATAACACCAAATATTTTATATTAATTAATAAAAATTCGTTAAAAATGTTATAAAAAATAAAAAATATTTACCTTAATATACTTAAACATTACGTAATACATAATACTTTAATCGTTCCAAAACTAAATTAACTTCCGTTAATATCCGATTTAAAAATTAAAAAAATATAATATTTTAATACTTAAAAATAGCTTAAAAAGCCGATTAATAATACGCAAACCTACTGAAATAATTAAAGCTATTAACGAAAACTCTAAAATAATATTGCAAAATTAAAACATTTTAAAATATAAAGGTATAACCGACACTAATCGGCGGCCACTAGTTATCTGCTTAATAATACCTAGGATTAAGCTAAATATTAAATTCTTTATTATTTCGATTAACGGTAATATATATTAAAAGAGCTAAAATTTAAAAAGTTATAAATTATTTATAACCGGTATTTTAGGTAATAAGGTATCCTAATTAAATGCTACATTACGGAATTTATATTTAAAAAAAAGTTAATTCGTAAATAAATACCCGGCGATTATTAAATTTTAAAGTTTACGGACATTATTAAGATTATATAAAAATTTAATACCCCGATTAATAATTAAAACTTTATCGATACGATAAGTTATAAGTTTAAAAAATATAATCGTATTTAATATAACCAAAACCTTATAACGTTAAACAAAAATATATTCGAATTTACGCATATTTTATTTAACCTTATAATCGATAAACTTAATATTACCAAAACTTAATAACTTATTACTTAATCTAAATTATTTTTTAATAAATAACTTTTTTATAAAATTAATAAATTTACCTAAATTTACATTTTTACGAAAGTTTTAGGTATTACGTAAATTTAATAATTTACGGAAATTTATAATAATATTAATTAAAATAACGGAAATAATTATATATATATTTAAATATATATTAAGGTTTAAAAATAGATATAATTAAAAGAAAAAAGTTAATATAATTTATATAAAAAAATTTCCAAGAAAAATATAAGTACAGAAATAATTGTATAATTAATTTTAGAAACGTATTAACAACTATATCCCTTTTTATATAATATCGGATAAAATTATCAAAACTTTCTCGGCGTATACGTTTTTTATAACACAATTTAATATATTAACCCTATATACACTTAATCAATTACGTACATAATTCGGTATTACTTCCTAACGAATTTCTGCATTTATATAACTTAATATTTACAATTTACCTATATTTTTATATATTTACATCCAAATATAAATATATTTATATCTATATATATTTGCATATTATATATTATCTTTATTTATTATCATTATTATCCCTAGTTATTATAAATTATCTTAATCGTACTTATATATCCTAATCAGCCTAATATTAATTACAATATTATCGTCCAAAAAGTATATTATATAAAATAAAAACGAAAAATTTAAAAAATTAAATATATCATATTTTAAAAATCTTAATCAATCCGCTAATATACCTATATAAAATATCAAGGATATAAACCGCGTATTACGTAAAATACATAATAAAAATTGCAACTCTTATTCTTTTATAATATTGCCCCTAAAACTTCACTTTAATCGATTTATTCCCATTACCTTATATAATAAAGGTAATAACCGTCCATAACGAAAAGCTATTTTATCTTTTTTATAGTCTAATAAACTTTAAAATAATACGGTATCGGCCGGATTATAATAAACCTTAATAATTATGCAAGATAAAAAATACCTACGATCTTAACATCTTATTGCCATTATTTAAATAATCGCTATAACTATTTTACCCGAAATTATAACCATTATTTTAGAAACCGGAAAAGTAATTAATAAAAGTTAAGTTATTATTATCCCTAATAAAATAAAAAAAGTAATCCGGGTTCATAATGCTAAATATATTTAATCCATTACCTAAATTAAAATATTAATTAATAACAAAAAAAAGGTTATTAAGTTAATACGTTATATATCCGATTAAAAAAATTTATTATATTTTTTAATATTTACCCGTCCAAAAAACGTACTAAACTATTTCTGTAAAAATATCGAAAAGCTTAAAAGGATTTAACTTTTAATAACCCGTTTATATATATAACGATCGCTAATATACTATTCCAGAATATATTTTGAATTTACGGTTTATAAATTATTTACGCGTTTTATTTTATTATTCGTAACCTAAATTAATAAAATAAGTTTATATTATTTAACAAAGTTGTTATATAAAATAATATAAAAAAAAATTAAATGATACTTTAAATTTAAATTAAAAAAAACGATATTTTAAAACCTGTAAAATTATAATTTAATAAGTTTTTACTTCCGTTTAACGATAACAATAAAAAACTAGATATTAATAAAGCTTTAAGTTTTAAAAGTAATTAATAGTTAAGCTTAATCTCTTTTAATTAAAAAAAAAACCTTTAAAAAGTTAACTTTACGAACTACCGTAATTTCGGTACTTTTTTATAACTTATTCGTCTCAAATATACATTACCGACATAACTCTTTAAATTTACTTTCGAACCGAAATATAAGTTTCGACTGGTTATAAATAATTAACAAACATAAATAATAATAAAAAATCGATATAATATACCGTGTAAATAAGTAGATAATATTTATAAAACAGTAGCATAATAACCAAAGCCATATTTCCCTTAAAGTTAACCTAGTTGGCCTAAATATAAGGCCTCGATCGTTAAAAAAAAAAACAAGGCATAAAAGGAAAAAAGGAAAACCAAGTAACGCAAAAATTTAACTAAACGTAAAAGACAAAATCCTAAGTTAAAAAAGCTGGAAAATAAACTGCGCCAGCGGTAACTAAATTAATTAGTAAATTTTATATATATTTTATAAAGTTAAAAATTAATTACGTTAATTTTTTATTTAATTATTTTTTAAAATAAATTAAAAATAATTTTATCTTAAAAAAAAAGTTAAAATAAAGCAAGGTACAAAATCGGATATATGGCCTAATTAATCGGTTAATCAGCACCCTCTATATATTTCTAACGGTTCTTTTCGCCGGGCGCAACCCCGAAAACATCACCACTTATCGTTCATAATTTCGTTTTTAAACTGGTCTCAACACCAGAATATAACTACGTTACTTTCATTTTCTTTTGAACCCTAGGCTCACTCGTAACACGCTCTTCGATTATGCACTAATCAGGACCGAATCTCCCCGTTCCAATTCAGTATTCCTTTTTTTTTAAAAACGTTTATTTTTAGTTTTACGACGTTTACTTGAAATATGGTTCGTTTCGCGTAATTAAATAATTTTTTTCTATAAAATATTTTCGTATAAAAATAATAAGTTACTTTTGGTTAAAAAATTAACCGATTTAATTATTTTTATTAATAAGTTATTTTAATAATTTTTAATTCTTTTTTTTTTACAAATAACGCCCTTATTTTATTACTTTCTTAATTTTTTTTAAAGGTTTTCGTAAACGGAGAACGAATAAAACCGGTAAAGATTAACGGAAAAACGGTCGGCGTAGGTATAATTAAAGGAACTTTTAATTCGGAAAAAACGTTATTAGGATCGAATAAAATAAAATTAATTTTTACGAATCCAGATTTAATATTTTCGAAAATTATGGTAGTTTGAAACGCGTTATAAAAACCGGTAAGAAAATCTTTTTTAGTAATATAAATATAATAACGTCGTATTAAGTTTTCGATATATAATAAATAAACGCGTTTTAAAATAAAAAATTTAAATATATTAAAAAGTTAAAACCGATACGAAAAATATGCGGGTATATAAAATATAATAATATCGTAATTCGCGTAATATTTTTCGAATTTTATCGAATGATAACTTTTATAACCGTCGAAAATAAAAAACCTTTTTAAACTTTTTATACGTATCCGAATATATTTATTAAAAAGTTAAATTTATTTTAAACTTAATTTATTTATTATCCACTTATCATTATTTAATACAATTTTTTAATTCATTATTAGCAGTAAGTTATTACGGTACTAAAATCTTAGGTAATTTTTTCCTATTATAATAATAAATAACGATATAACTTAATTTTGAAAATTAATAATTTAAATAATTATAATTTATTCTTCATTTCTTTATTACATTTATTTAAATTTTTTACGTTTTTCGATATTAATAATTATCATACCCGTTACCATAAAAAACCTTATTAAAAATTCAGTTTCGTCGAAATTGTAAATATCCTTTTTTGCAATACCGTATTTTGCGATAATAGCCCGAATAAGTTTAAACTATTTACGAAATATTTCTAAATTTTCAAATAAAATCCGTTAATAATCGATTTTCCGATTTAAACGTATTTAAAAAGTTTTTGCCGTTTAATAAATTTTGACGCCCAGTTAATTCCAACGCGTTTTATAACGTATTAAGCAAGTAATAAATTCGCTATATCTTTAATATGTTAAAGTCGGATAGGAAACGCTTACGTATCTAAATTAAGAATTCGGCCGATAAATAATTTTTTTTGGGTCGGCGTTAATTTCTACAAAAAAAAGTAATATCAGCTTAGGCGCGTTTACCGGTAAAACGGTATATTAAGGTAAAAAATAAGATTTTATAAATAAAATTAAGCCTTTTATAATTAAGTTTCGGGTCTCGATTTTTAGTCTAAATAACTAGGTTCATTCTCATTTCTTTTATAAAACGTTTCATAATATTGGCGTTAAAAATGGACGATTAAAAATAGGTAGTTAAGATATTTAAAAAAGTGTTACGCTTATTAATATATTGCGCTTACTGGTATAGCACGTTATATAAAATTAAAAAAAAACGTAAATTACGAATACAAATAAATATAATCCGGAAAATTTTTTATTCCGAAAATAAATATATTTTATTAATAATAATTAAGTTATATTATTATTATAAAATAAAATTATTTATAATAACTTAAAATTAATCGTTGAATATTTTTTTAAAATCGAAAATAATATAATTATATTATTTAATAATTATACGTTTAAAATATTTTTAAATTGAAATTTTTTATATTCGTAAAGATTAAAATAAAAGCAAAATATAATATTATTAATATAAAAATCCGTTATTTTTTAATTAATTCTATTAATATTACAATTTAAATAATAATTAAATCGATTATTAAAAAAGTTTAAATAATTAAATGAAATTTAAATTTTATTTATATAAAAAAAATCTTAATTTTTTGAAAATTGGATTATATATCGCATTAAAAAAATTTTAAAAATAAAATTTTATTTATTAAATATAATATTTAATATCGCATTAATCTTTTTTAAAAAATATAATTTTATTTATTAAATATAATATTTAATATCGCATTAATTTCTTTTTAAAAATATAATTTTATTTATTAAATATAATATTTAATATAAAACGAATAAACTGATGGCATAAAATTTTTATAAAGTTATTAATTATATTTTTAACATTAATATATAAATTAATAACGTTTATATCGGTAAAAAACCGGTAAAATTATTAAATAAAAATAAACGTTTTATTTTAAAAAATTAAATTTTTAAAGAATTAAGATATTTATTTTAAATCGTTTAATATATTTTACGTATTTAATTAATTAAAAAAATTAAATTTATTATAAATAGTTTTATATTTTATATTATATTATTTTATTTTATAAAGTTATATTATTATTATATTAACCGAATTCCCCTTAGAGAAGACGTAACCGTATAGACAAAATTGGATAAAATAATAGATTGCTACCTTAATTTCTAGGCTTTACTAAACCTATTTCTTTTGTAGACAACTTTAGACTGCCTTATCCCGCTTTTATCTATGTCGATTTTTGTCGAAGTTTTAGGCGGTTTTCGTAATCCGGAGCAGCCGAGCAAGTTATCGTTCGTAATTTTTTTTATATCGTTCTAAAATTTGAATTTCGAAATTTTTAAGCTTATTATTATTTTTCCTTTTTAATTTCGCTAGTAATTTTGCTATAATCGTTATATTTTTCGGTATACGTTTTTACAAAAATCGATTACCGTTATTTTCGTAAATTAAATCGTATTTAAAAATTAAAAACCGAAATTAATTATTTTAAAAAAAAACTTTTAAATCGATAATAATATTAATAATTTTAATTTATTCGGTAATTTTTTTGTAATTTTATACCGTTAATAAAACGGTTTTAATAATAATTTTACGGCTATAAATTACCGGTATCGTATATCCGGATTTACGTAATATAATATTTTAAATAACTTAAAAATTTATAAAAACGTTTAAAATTAAAAATTTTAACCGTAAAATTAACGAAAGTTCGAAAAAATATTAACTTTTTATACGTAATTAAGGTTTGCCGTTAAGGTTTACCTTTAAAGTTTATTTTTAAAGTTTATTTTTAAAGTTTACCGCGTAAAATTTAATATTTTTTAAATTATATTATTTAACCCTGCCAAACCAGCTGTCACGGCCATTGTATGCAGCAGAACGCTGGTTTATTGACAAACTATAGACAAAGATTCCAAGGTGAAGAAAGGAGGGAAAAAGGAAGAGAATGGCCACTTGTGCGGCAGACCTAAATAGGCCAAGGGCTGCGCTGCCATCAGCTGTACAAAAGTGGGGTCTGACGTGCCCCAGCTGCCAGTGCCGTCATACCAGCTAGCGGGCATAAGGTTTCCCAAGGTTAAAGCTTATCGGCAATTACGTATATAAACCTCTCAAGCCGATATTAATCGAGAAATTACGTACTTACGAAAACTTAATAATCCTCTTTAAAATAAAGCTTTATAAAACCGAGGTATTAATTTATTCTAATCGTAAAACCATTAATTAATTATCGTATTCGAAAATATTAGATATAATATTTATTATACAAATTATATTATAAAATAATTTTTTATATATTTAATTTAACTTGGAAAATAAGGCTTAAATTTATTCGACCTTGTATTATATTAACCGAAAAAAATATATATAATTCTAATTTATTTTTAATAACATTTTTAATTATTTAATTTAATTAATAATAATTCTTTTATTTTAATTAAAATTATATAAATATAAAATAATAAAAATTTTAATTTTATACTAACTTTTTATAATTATAAAATAAATAATATTAAATTAATATTATAATAAAAAATTTCGTTTTAATAATTTTTAATAATTTATATAAATTTATAAAAATAAAGGTAAAAATTTTATATTAAGTTATTAAATTTTATTTTTTTAATTTTATTATTTTTGTAAAAAAATTTCTTAATAAGATTTAGTTAATATATTTAACCCTTGCAGGTACTTCTAGAACCGAAGGCTCTAGCCACGGCTGCGCCGCAGGCGCAGCCCCAACCTCAAAAATGGGGCCTGATTTTAGTGAGGCAAATTTTAGTAAGGCAATTGGTATGTTGTGACGCAGCTTTATTATGTAAAGGTATCCATAAGATCTTGGCACAATTGGGACACAGCAGATTTAGAGATAAGATAAGCACCAGCAAGCTTCTTATCATTCCGCAAGCAATTGAAGCTCCATCCATGTTGATCTTCGTCTTCCTTCTTTAGCTACCGCAGTACCAAACATCGATAATATCATCATCTTCATCATCATCCTTCCAATTTGACTACTTAGTCAGAATATCGCATCCTTAGCTGGCATGGACTACAGATCGCCGTCGCGCGACCGGTCTCCCACCCCACGGTCGCGATACTCCAGGTCGCCTTCGCCGGCGCGCCGTCCGAGATCCGTCACGCGATCCCCGTCACCTGCCCCTCATCGCAATGGCAGATACCACAGCGACAGTCGGAGTAGAAGCCGGAGCAGATCCCGGAGCCGCGGCCGAAGTGAAAGTCCCTTGAGAGGTAGCACCAAGGTGAGCAATGCTTCATCTATGCAGACATGCATACAAACCTACTTGCACGACCTACGTACGTTGCGCCTGATCGCGCTGACTTGCAATATACAGATTGTCGTCGAGAAGTTGACCAAGAACATCAATGAGGATCACTTGCGCGAAATCTTTGGTCATTACGGCCCCATCAGAGATCTCGATCTCCCAATGAACAGACAATGTAAGCTGCCCACGTCTTAACCTCACCTTTCCTTCACCACTCACCATCTCTTGTAGTCAACACGAACCGCGGTACGGCATACATTCTCTACGTACACGAGCAAGACGCCGAAGCTGCGATATCCCACATGCATGAAGCTCAGGTTGACGGCGCCATCATCAACGTCTCTATAGTCCTACCCCGGCGCAAGTTTTCACCTTCGCCTCCTACCGCGAGCCGGGGTGCGAACATTGATCCCAGACTCCCCGCGCCGGGTAGAGGTGGTGGCCGAGGAGCTGCCGGCGGCGGCGGTGCTCCCGGTGGCAGTGGCAGAGCCCCCGGTTTCGGTGGAGGAAGGCCGCCGCGTGGACGGCCGGCTCGGGATGACTTCGATACCTACCGTCCTCGCTCTGCTTCGCGCTCGAGGTCTCCTCCGCTCGTTCACCGTCGCGGCCGTAGCCGCTCAGCTTCGTATAATTCCAGATCGCCGTCTCCTCCCAGACGCCGGGGCGGAAGGAGAGACAGCTACGACGACTACGACGACCGCCGGCGGAGCCGCAGTTACGATAGCTACAGAGACCGCAGTCGGTCTCGTAGTCGGGGTCGTGGGTATCGCTAGGGCAATGCGGCTCCGCTTACGAGACCGGATTCTTACCCCGCCAGGGCCTCTGTAGCCTAATTTCCGATGGTATAGACCTGGCAGCAATCCTTGCCGCCGGAGGCGGACCTCGCTAATTGTTGCAGGCCTGAATCGGGGCTACCTCTGGAAATACCACGGCAATCCTGGACGTAACTGTTATAATGATCGCAGTCGTCGTTGAGGACGTGGCGGGGGGCCACCATTCACTAAGGAGAGGGGATTTCTGGACTTCAGAAAATGTGCGTGACGGGTGCCGGCCTTACGAGTGGTAAATAGGTGGATTGATACCAAAGTAGGTACGCGGTAGGATAGGCTATCGCTCTCGGCCTTGTTATGAGACCGGGGTCTTCCTCGGTTAGTAATTGATCTCATGCGATCTCCACCAACGCGATGTTGACCATCCTAGTTTGCCTCGTCCATATCCTGTCTCCCCACAGCGCTTGATCATCTTAAACTCAAATAAGTGAAGGTCCAGTCTTGACACCATACGATTATTGACCCTAGAATGGGCCACTCCACTCATGAGGAAGTTTGGTCTCCTAATTAATCAGCAGGGCATTTGTAATCACTAACACGAACATCATGTCTACTCAATTCCCTAAAGCGGAGGACCGCCTGAGTGCGCAGCTATAAATGCCAGTCGAGTTCATCGATGGGAGAGGTTCGAGGCACTGTTATCATTCACGAGTGCTTCACCAATCGACTCACCATCTTCTCACAGCTGAATTTGACTCTGGCCTAGAATATTCACCCTACCCGCAACCATGGCATCGAAGAACACCCTCCCGGCTCCAAGACGGATTATCGCGTCGAATCTCCCCCTCCCAGGGATCAAGGCCGCAGAGCCTGGCGCTGAACCGGGAGTGCATGTGGCCGTAGACGTCCTTGAGCCCGAACCCATCCTTGGAGGTTCCTTGATGAGAGCACGCGTGGCCACAAGCAAGCGGGTGCCCACCAGCAATGATGGATTGTGAGTTCTATATCATATTTGGCATGTCGAATAGGACTTTCGTAAGCTGACAGCCAACCGTTGTGTAGTAACGTCCCACTCGACGACGTCCCGGGCGCCGGCATCGTCCTGCCTGGCGGACTTAATGTTTACTACTTGGACTTGGCCCCAAACACTGAGGGCACGATGGTGCGTATATTTGGACTTTTCTCGAGGGGGAAAAGACTCGTTGTCACCAAACTTACCCCCAGCCCCCACCGGTTGGGCGAATTTTGACTTATCACGTAGCACCGAACCACTTCGACGGATTATCTAGTTATCGTTGAAGGCACCCTGAGTCTTATGACTCCATCACAGGAGCCTTATACGGTAAACGATGGGAAAGCCACCTATCGTGAACCAGTCGAGACTCTCTGCCAGCCTGGTATGTAGAAATGTAATGGCACCATTCCTGTCGTGGTTCCTCGCCCCCAAGAAAAATCCCAAATTTCTTCGACGGGCGTCTATCTTTAACTATCCCCACTTTGACTACCGAGACGTACTCATGGTAGATATTTCTTTTGGCGTGCAGCTGCTGACTCTGTGGGTCATAGGCGAAGTAGTCCTTCAGCGCGGGATGATGCATGCGTAAGTTCTCCGAAATCTCCCATTGGCCGGAAAGGGCCTCCTGAGGACCGTCCCGCATGGATACTAATAGAGTGTGCAGATTATCTAATCGTACCGACAAATGGGTTCGAATGCTGGTCATTGTGGCGGACTCAGAGCCGAACCGCGTGCCGATCGAACCAAGAGGACCCAGCGCGCAGGAGGATTCCAGGATTCTGTGTGATGCTTGGCTTGCCTGATACCGGTGAGTTGACAGGCAAATTGTGGCCATCGACGAGACGTGCGAGGCCCTCCGAGGCACAGCCATGGGAAAATCGATTAGCGACGTCGGGCTTGACACTATCCGTCCTAGGCGATGTGTAGCGATAGTTCCCCCACGCTGCGCGGGAAATTGGGGTGCGCCTCACTCGAGAGTGAAAGGGGCGCTTAAGTGGGGTATGATTAACCGTCAAGGTCCTTCCTGTACCACATGAGTCGCGGCTCCTACTCGCCGAGTCGCGTGCCCCTATTTGTCATACATAGCGATACTCGTACGTCTGTTTGACGGTTTGGCGAGCCGAGAAAAGAGATCTACATCACGCTCTGAATTGATTCATCTTTATGCCCATCGCATTTTCTTCCAGACAGATTGTTTGCCTACCTCGTTCAACCCTCGAATCCATCTGTCGGGATCCAAACCCGATGGCGACGTCCCATGCATCCGCGCTTATCTCTGCGCCTCCCGGCTCTCCGCCTGTCAGCCTTGTGGCACACGCGGATATGATGTCGTGATCCTGTGGCTGTGTGGGGGGAAAGGGTCCTGCCGCTGAATCCGCCTCGACACGCCGTGCGCGCCGCGGCTAGGCTAGCTGTGCGAACTGCTGTTTCACCATTGTCCCCCTCAATGTATTCGATCCTCTCCCCTGAGTCAGCTGGCTATACGCCTATGACTGGCAGTTCCGCTCCGGCGATTGGGTCGCAGCCTGGACTGCGAGCGCCTCCATAGACGTCGTGGTGACCTCACTTGGATACCGGAAATGGCAGGTCTGGGTACCGGGCTGGTAGCCTAGCCATGTGCTCGCCTTGGAAAGTTATCTTTAGCGGGGTCGCAGACTAGGCCTAGGACGTGAGATAACTAATCGCGAAATACTAACTACATGCGATGGATGAATGTGATGGGGCGCGTCTCTGAAATGGACATCGCAGTGATGTGTCTTTGGTCATAAGTTCGGACCGTGCTCTATACTGTTCCCAAACGCCTCCCATATGCATCACTCCATATTCGGTATGGCTATTTTCGTGCAGAGTAAGGCAGAACAGATGAGGCCCAAGATGAGACGTTCACACTGCTCCTGCATCACCATCATACCGCGCCGCTAAGATTCACTCGCCTGCCACGATGGCTTCCGGTTGGGTCCGTCCGAGGTATATAAGGTGAGTCGTATCGGCTCAGAGTCGGTAGTTGGTATCCCCTGGCAATATCAAACACCATCAGACACCAACATAGGACTTAATCCACGAACCAACTGCATATTCAGCTCAAGCCTCCCATTCTCCTAAGCTCATAGGCGATGATACTTCTCAATTCTCCCCACGATTCCCCTTTTCCACATCGCGATGCTGGCCGCTCGTTCTTTCCCTGGGCCTACGAGAGGTTCCGCGAGGACATTAGCATTGAGGTGCTCGGAATCCACCAGGATAACCTTTCCGCTTCTCCAGCGAAGCCCGCCTCGCTTCCGGACCCGCCGCGACCCCCAATGCCCGGACCCCCTCCGAGGCCGACTCCGGTCTCCCTGCGCCCCCCAGTTCCTTCGCCACCGCCGAGTCCACAGCAGTTAATCTCGACCTATAGACACGAAGATGCCTTCACGCACGTTCTCATTCCTATTTCATACTCGGCGGCGGTGTGGACCCTCCTTGGGGCGTCTATGTCACAACCCCACCCCCCAAGTCCACCTAGTCCAGGGCCAAGGCCGGGCCCGATACGCCCTCGGCCGGATGTTCCCACACCGCCTCCTAGTCCTCGTCAATCAAATAGAGGTGCTAGCGAGTACCTTTGCTCGGCATATCCCAATGACCTAGACGGCGGCATGGTGCTACGAGTTAAAATATCAACCTGGCGCTACCAGCCAAGGGGGCTACCGCTTCCGGGTCAGCGCCCCCCATCGCCTCAGCCAGGTATGGGAGGCGAGCGCATGGCTCCGGCGTACCACGCAACTCAGCCTGCTGTCATTCGGCCTTCAACGGCCAGGGATACGAGATGTCGTAGGAGCCGGGTGTCAGCTGGCCAGATAATTACATGAGTGCTCGACATGTCGTTACCAATCAGAGGGGATCATTGCAGGACTCAACTTACAGAGCAAGAGCCGAAACGACCTTCGGCTGCGGTCAAAAACGAACGTATTACTAGTACATCCAGTACTTCTAGACCTCGGATTGAATGCTTTCACCCATAATGGTCGCCGAACGGCCCGGTGTCTGCGGGACCCCACCACGACAGTCAATAATAGCGTCCATACGAGCAGTATTCGACCCCAGGGCGGAAAGGGGAAACTATGTAGGATGTTACGGAAAATCGGTAGGGCTGACGGAAAAGCTGACGGAACAATCTTTTCGGCAGATGGAACAAGGTTCTGCGGTATGGTTGGTGAAATCCCTTGGTGCTTACGGGAGATGCAGCGGGTAGGCAGGGGACTCGGCCGCTGACCCGGTTGATCACTGATCCTCCCCAGGATCACGAATCCAAGCCCAATCCCCTCATTTTCTTTATCTCTTTCTTTCTTATTTCTGTACTTATAATTGTTTACTTTTGTTTTCTCTTTCTGTTTCCCCCTCTCCTTTTCTTGACCGGACCCGCCATAGATTGGCGGGTAGTAACGCAAGTGGATGGATGCATGTATTTAGCTCTTTCTTATGTAAACATCACTAGTCTAGAGAAGCGCAGTACTTTACCTTAGCAAGGCGGACTTCGGCACCTAAAGTCTCACAATGGCCCCCCAACCCGCGGTCGCCCACGTGTAGAAGAGCTTCGGAAGAGGATGCCGGGAACTTTCTTACTTAAGCCATGGTCTCCACATATGTTTCACATAATTAACCACAAGACGGTTCTCCCCTGGACCACCTAGATGCACGTAAGGCTACGCCACACGTTTCTAGAACGCCCTACAGTACTCACGTCTTACTCTGGGGATAACGTCAGTGGCGGTTGTGGAGCCGTCGTGGCGCGTTTGGGGACCTTACATGAACGGAAGCATGGCGAGCAGTTTACATTTTGTGTTTAGAATGTCATTGGCCAGACCTACCGAAGGTGAAACCAGGGAACCTCCTCAATCGGATTGCTGGATTCTATGGCAGGTGGTTGGCATAAAAATTGGCGCACCTTTAAGTCAACCGTTCAAAAAGGTTATAAGCAATAACTTCTTACTTTAAAAGACAAATATATCCGGCCGATTAACTGTTGTTTCAAATCATTCTGTTTCAGATAGTATTTTTCTGGTTTTCTATATATGCTTTTTCTGGTGTTAGGTCTGGGTGCGAAGCGTTTAAGATGGACCCCTCCCTCACGCTCCACCCCCCCCACGCGCCACCATTTTCCATACAAAATCGCCAAAATCGCATATTTATAGTTAATTAAGAAAAATAGATACGAATAAACGGTAGCCTGAATTAGATCCATTATTAAATATTAAAAATAATATATAATTATTGGAAAAAAAAATTTAATAGCAACCCTAGTAAATAAACGGTTAAACGTATAGTTCTTTTTTCTTAACACTTTTCTATATAAATTACTAAGAAATTTGTTAAGGTAAAAAATTTGCGTAAAATTTAAAATATCTTAATAATTAATAAAGCTATAATTTTTATATTTTAATACAAAAAACTTCTTATAAACAATATTATTATAACGAAAACCTAGTGTTAATATTTTGGTTTTTCGTAATAATATAAATATTTAAACCTATAAAAGTTCTTTTTTATAAAAAATTGGTTTCTACTTTTTATATGTATCATTATAACTTTTAATATATTATATATATTTTTATAAACTTTTCGCTAATATATACTATTTGTATTAAAGTACATAATTACGTAAATTCGTATTTTCAATTATTTTATTTAATTAATTAGAAAAGCATTAATATTACTCGTAAAATGAATAGTAAAATGTATGATAAAATCATTTTTATTTTTTAAGGTTAAACTTATTACATAAGCAATTTTAATTATTTTTTCTTTTTATTATTTCCATAATAAGATTATAAATCTTTAAATTAAAAGAATAACCTTTTAATTTTACCTATTTTCTACGATTTTTAAGAGCTTTTTAAAAATATAGAGATTTCGGCGATTTGTATGGGAAAATGGTGGCGCGTTGGGGGGGTGGAGCGTGAGGGGGGAGCCCACCTTAATTTATTTGGGACACTGCGCCCATTTTTCTGTCAAACCACCTGTATGGGACATGCAGATCGATATTTCAGCTTTCTCATAGATTCCGTCACCCGTTCCGCGGCGTCCCCAATTTGTGGCTTGTTCCTTTCTTCCTGAACGAAAGAGAGCTGTCGTGTCTTCCGGTTACGCCACGTCTGGGACCCCGCGTCTCCATCTTCCTGCATCTACGTCGCTATAATAAGTTGAGACTTGGCTTGCAATGAAACGTGTCTCGATGAGAGACTCTGGGCAGATTGAATCTCGACACCATTGCTGAATAGTCCCAGCCCAGGGGTTTTCCCGCTCTTAGGAAGGACGTCTTTGTGAGAAGGCGTCCACTATGGTACTCGAACAGACACGGAAAAACCAACCATAAGCCCGACGAACGTATTCGAACGTCTTCTGTCAGGGCTTGCGGCAACTTGCGTCCGCAAGTCACTCTTGATTGAGAACCTGGCTCGGCTATTCTCGTGCTGTTGACGTACATACGACAGCGGGTCCGCAACTTCTACGGGTTTAACATACTCGGGGCCATACCGAACCCGAGGTAACTACCGGCTATCGTTTCCAGTTAAGGACTGGCTTCTCACACGATATGTAAGACATGGGAAAAACATCTTTGCTTACTGCTACGGTGATGATCATCCGCCCTTCTATAAGTTAAGGCCGCGGATTCCTACGCTGGTGAACGCGACTGAGGCGACGAAAAAGGGGGAAGGAGGCCCGTTGTGGAACTTGGAGTGGGTGCCTATACTAGTTAACTGCAGAGCGGCTGGGTTCTTTCCGCTGGCTTCGCCGGTTTGCTGAGCAACCAAGTTCCTCCTGGCTAGCCGCACATTGGCACGGCTCCTGTTTGCCCTCTTCTGACTAGGAAAAGCAGCGCGCAATTTTAGCCGACAGAGCGCGGAGAGGAGTTTGCAGTGAACAGCGACATGAATGATACCATCATGTACTGTGGGCTGCTGGTAAGTAAATCCGATTAAGCTTCGATGGTTGGCCTAAAAGTACGAGTAGAGCTTTGGCCGCTTTGATGGTTATGGAGATCAGGCCACACCAGAGCCATTCCGACACTATGAGCTCCTCAAAATTCTCTCCTTTGCTAATAACGAACTTCGCCCTCATCCTATTCATTCTGAGTTGAGAAGACGTATATCTCATGGTACCCGATGAGTTCAATTTTCAAGTATCCAACTCATCCTGCTCTTATCCGGACCTCAGGCGGGATAGCTCCCGGCTATCCATTATCCTGAGAGCTCGATAGGCGGAATTCTAAAGAGGGACCAAGGATACCGCGGGTTCTGGGTTCCTCAGCCCTATGTTCCTTTGAAATCCAACCTGGGTATGCTATTCAAGCGTCACTTATTAGCAAGGTTCTTCTTAAACTCTGGCAATAACCCGAGCGGTGCCCCTAATATCATCAAGGGAGGTTAGCTTCTAGGTCGTCCCCTGGAAGGGCGAGCCTCTCTACGCCTAGTTTGAAGAGGTTTCAGTTCGCGGCGAGTTGTGCAGTTAGCGGAAATTGAGGGCTGCGTATACAGCAAGAAGCTAGTTCGCCCCTGAATCTCGGCAGCACAACACGTTGGAGGCCAGTGAAGGCTTCCTAGGGGATTACCGTATGCTCACCCAGCCCTTTAGACAGATTGTCGAAAAGCCGCAAGAGCGTACTTATAAGAATCACAAGCGAGTTGCATTGTGAGTCTCCACGCCACGTTGCTCGTGTCTCATGCTTCGCTTCAAACCTCGTTTCCTGATGGTCGTGTCATAGTCCTGAAGTTTCAAGGAGCCTTCGTTTAATATATCCGGGATGAACATGTAGGAGATTATTCTAGAGCTCCCGGATCCAGATCCGAAGAACCGAGCCCAGGTTCAACGTCAGGTTAGCAGACCTTTCTTATAATTTAACACCCCCTTGCTCCTAATGCTCTCACATGTGTGATGTCTTGTCTCCACGTGCCCGGGTATCTTGTGTGAGCCGGGTGCTTCCTTTCAGAGAGCGCTGTACGCTTGGCACTAGAATGAGGAGAGCATAAGGTGAGGAACTGATACGCTGTGAGTATCGTAGGAGGTTCTAGGAGCTACTAGCGAGTCAGGGAAGTAGAGCTGCTCGAGCATCAGGTATGCCCAATCACCACGTAATAAGACGCTACAGTTGCTAGATCTGTCCAGCTAAAAAGGGTAGTACACTAACTTCTAGTTATTCGTTAACCCGCCTGTCCCTTTCGATCGGAGCACCACCTCAAAGACCAAGAGCATATCACGTGCCGGTAATCTCTGGTCCACGTACACGATCTACAGAGGGCGCTAGCTTAATAAGCTGCTGTAGATCGCTTGGATTCATGGTCTCACAGATAAACGGGTACGTCGGCGACGGTCAGTTGATGGGGTTGTGAGTCCATATCATGGAAGCTGAGCCCATCTCTGCATCCCTACAATACCATGTAATCGTATCCATGTTGGGAGCGTAACCTAAGCCATTATACTGGGTTGAGTGAAGCGATCTTCGGCGTCGGCTTTGTCCGGACAGTCGTCGCCAATGGGCCCATAGAGACTTTGTACTGAAATCTCTATGATTCAAGTTTCTGTACGATATATTGGGGACAAGGGGGATGTTGAGAAGGTCTCCTCACATGATATCTACTCTCTTTCCTAACAGAAAGGAGCATTGTCAACCTTCTGAGTCATTATTTTCTATTCTAATGGGGTTAGAGTAGCCAGGTACTAAGGACATGCTGGTCCGTGCTACGAAATACCCGTACGAAAACGTGAACGCTGGGACCGTCTCATTGCTCTCGAGATGGTCTTGCCAACATGCGCCTTCTCCGTGCGGACACACTCCTTCTTCACAGTTATGTACTTAATGGTGAGCAACATTCTCACGTGTCTCTTAGGTGAGTAGTTCGACGAGGGCAATCCTTTTACTTGGTAAAGGGATATTGCCCTATCGCATGGTGATCAGGGAGCCAGGCATGGCCTAGTATTGTGTTCTCAGAAATTTGGCCGCAACCATGGGGTGGTAACTCGTGGTCCCCTGGGTCTTCTGCCACATCCTTGGGCCGACAGATGTAAACATACCTCATCGGACGGGAACCGAGCCGGGTCTAAGTATGATGATTAGTGAGAAATTGAAGCACTTTGCCTCCTTGGCCGTCGTGAGACTATTGATCTCTCGTATCTGTGCTTCCTGCATGGCGCTAACAGGGGCAATATTTACTGCAGGAACAGGGGGTTTACCGCTAGCCACCAACCACGACTTCTATCAAGCACAGGACTGATGGATTTTCGCGTATCTTTTATCAGGTCCGTGAACGAATCGGGGTTCGCACGTCGTCGTATCCACAAGCTTTGCTGTGTTGTACTTAACGGCATGCAGAATGTCGACAAGCCGGAGAATTCGGTAACAACCCCTCACACATAACACGACGGGCTATAATGTGTATAGATATCTTAGGCAAGATGTCCCCGACCATTTTCCCGCCCATCATGGGGAATTCGACTTCTATTTATCACCCATCATAGACCTGGTAGCGCGACCATTGGTGTTGTTCGGTAGATACTACATTGGCTGGCAAGGAGCTATCTACGTAACGCCGAGGAAGTCGGCGGCTCAGGCTGAGCAGGACGCCCACGAGCTGAAATGCAGTGGAACTTGGTGGGTTTGTTGTCCTGAAGAGACTGCTGCGTCCATGGTGACCGTTGTGTGCCTCCTCAATCCGCCAAGGTTCCAGGCCTTGGGTTCTCTTCGTGAAACCACATACATCCTAGGAGGGAAATCAAAACCGCACAGTAATCGGACTTTTGCCATTCTGAGTACCCGCGGGTGACGACCGCGGGTGCCATTCTTATTTCGATTCCGAAGCGTAGCAATATTTGCAAGCTGCAAGGACTCGACCGCCGTTCTCGAAGCATTGCTTACTCAGCTTGTCCGCCTCCTACGACGCAAGCCACCGTGGCGTCAATGCAGGTTAAGATGTGAGATCGGGCAGGACCACGATCCTGCTGTACCGTCAGTACCGCGGCCATATTTCTAGTTTGTTTGACACTTTTCTAATATATTAGATTCCTGCAGGAAGCCAGATGATTCCATTCGTTCGGATCACGCTAATTCGTCCTCTACGCGCCTGAGAATACTTTGCAGGTTTCGATACCTGACTTGCCACCGTGCACTGAAAGACTTCAGCATTCGACTCTGCGTCCTCTTCGGCGCATCTGCCATTTGCAGCGTCCGTATCAGTTGTTGCACAGTACGGCGTTTCCAATGCATACCCGCAGGGTGGGTAACCAACGAGCCCAGCTTTTTGATGTCGTGGGACCATTTTGCACTGCACGGTGGATCAGCTTTAGGTGATAGGCCTTAGCTCCTAAGGGCTCTAGCTGTGATGTCGCTGGACTTTGCGGTTAAGTAAGGCAAGCCTAGCTGGACCTGGAAGTCTATAGAGACCCGAGGCTCCTTTCCGAGGCGGTCGAGAACCAGGCTTCACAATATTCGACGTGTTGAATCTCGAGAGGCGAGTCAAGCACTTAACAAATATTCGCTAGTCTGAATGCGAACATCAAAAGGCTTGGCCTATTGAGCTTTTCCCGCCGCCTCTCGGTAACCCTGACGCCACGCGCGTAGCAACTAGGCCGTTATAGATCCCGTCTCCCAATTAAGTATAGATCGTTAGGATTTTCCAATCTCAACCATGATTTTCGAAGTACTATACATCTCCAAGAACTACAAGGGTCTAGATAAGCCTCTACAGGGTACCTCTACAAGCTGCAGGCGTACCGATCGCTCTACCCGGTATGAAGTGGATAGCTATGTAGAGATCTACTTGGGTAGACCTTCCCGCTCTGATGCTACCTAACTGCATCTTCTTACCAGACTTCCCGTATGAGCCCCTCCAGAAATGTCCCGCTTCATATTCCTGCTCGTCGAACATAATAATCCTGGTTGATTCCACCTCTATAACATGCCCCAGCTGCGGGACTGCGTTCCATCTTAACACTCGCTTGACCTGTCGATCCCTAAGTCGCAAGCTCTCCTGTATACACTTTATAGGGGTTTGCTCTTCGTAATAGTATAATTCAGAATCGCGAGCCGCAAGTATGGAACAGGCAGAGGGTTCGCGTTCTTCCCAAGCCCATCCGTCGGTGGATGCTCGGGCCTCTGGGACATCGTCCCTTGACGCGACGCCGCTTCACAACACGATTCCCGGCACACCTGAAAATCCCTTTGGAGACGATCGTGCTCCGTCGTTGGCGTCGCCCAGTGGGAGCATCCCCAACCCGTTCCAGTCGCCTGCCGTCTCGAGACCCCAGACTATCTCTAGGCCAGCATCGAGCTTCGATAGCTCCAGTGCCCTCGGACGATCCGTTGAGACGCGAGGTCAGAGGTATTTCCATTCTCGCCGAATCCAAAAAGGGGAAGTCGAGAAGCCGTGGTTGGACAAGAAGGACCCTAAGGAAAAGTGGGTTACGATCCTTCCCGTCATCGGTATCTTGATCGGCCTGGGCATCTCTGGCTTTCTCGTCTGGGACGGCATCAACTCCGTGGTCCAACATAATTACTGTCTCGTTCTGGACGATAATTTTGCCACCTTCAACACCGATGTCTGGACGAAGGAAGTCCAGGTCGGCGGGTATGGGTAAGAACCAATTCCACCTGAGATAAACCAGCGCTCCTATCTCGTCGGACACTGATGTGGTTTGCAGCAATGGCCACTTCGACCAGACCACTGGTGACGATGAGAATGTCTATGTGGAGAATGGGCATCTCTTTATCAGGCCAACCCTACAGGATGCTGAATTGATCAATAAAGATACCGTCCTCAATCTCACGGCGGATGGCACTTGCACCTCGAGAGCGCTATCCGACTGTGTTGCCGCAACCAACACCACTGTGGGCAATGCGACGATCGTGCCTCCCGCGAAGTCTGGTCGGATAAACACCAAGAAGGGGGCCACTATTAAATACGGGCGCGTCGAGGTCACGGCCAAGCTGCCCCGAGGAGACTGGTTGTGGCCTGCCATCTGGATGATGCCCGTCGAGGACAGGTACGGCGCGTGGCCCGCGTCCGGCGAGATCGACATTGTGGAGTCGCGCGGCAACGATTACACCTATGCCCAGGGCGGCAACGACATCGTCTCGTCCGCGTTACACTGGGGACCCGATCCGGACAACGACGCCTGGTGGCGGACCAATGTCAAGCGCCCGGCTCTGCACACGACCTACTCGGCCGGCTTCAACACCTTCGGCATCGAGTGGTCGCAGAAGTACCTTTTTACCTACGTCAACTCCCGGCTGCTGCAAGTCCTCTATACAAATTTCGACGAGCCCCTCTGGGCCCGGGGAGGCTTTCCCGAGTCGAATGCCAACGGCACTCGTCTCGAGGACCCGTGGACCCGGACTGGACATTACAACGCCCCGTTCGACCAACACTTCTACCTGATCCTCAACGTCGCCGTCGGCGGCATCAACGGGTGGTTCGAAGATTCTCAGAGCGGGAAGCCTTGGATTGACGGAAGCCCTAACGCCAAGAAGGACTTCTGGAACGCCAGGGACAGCTGGCTGCCGACATGGACTCAACCGGCCATGGAAGTCAGCAACGTCAAGATGTGGCAGCAGTGCGACGGTAACGAGGAATTGTAAACATCTAGAGGGTGCCACGGCGGTCCCGATTTCGAAATGGGAGTAATGGCTTGGGATTTTAGATCGATCTACGTATGAGGATTCCGGGAGTATCATAGACGGCGTATACACTTGGGAATTTACCAATGGGGAACAACACGCTTGTTGCGAAGGTAGCTGGTGCTGGGAGTTGATAAGGTACTATCCTTAGTAGTAGTAATTTATGCGCATGCAAAACCCGGCACTAACGTTCTAATTGCCCTCCCCGCATTCTGACTGTTTCAAATCCATGACGTTGTTGTCCGACAACTGCGAACGCGCCGCTGTGACGGGACGGTTACGGCAGCATGCCGCATCAAACGACATGGGACAGATCCGGAAAACGGGAACCGACACCATCGGTATCACCACGTGTCGAGGAGGCAACATGCAAGAAAGGGCGTTTCCCGCCTTACTTTCAGTTGAGAGCCCAGCTTGCTACAGGTGATTTGAAATGTTGATTTCTAGGCCTCCTATCATATCCAATACTAGCCAATGTCTCTGCACCGGGTTACATTCAGTAAACGACATAATTAAGCTGAGGGTTTCGTAGGTAAGATACGAACAAGCAAGTCTTATTCTTAGTATGCCTTTCTACTGTTGAATCGTCACCGTAGAAGCGGACTTCCGCGCTTGAATTAGGCTTTACCAAACGCATCACCACCTCCCCATTTTCAGCTGAGTTGATTGACCAGTCGATAATGCGCAGCAACTACTCCGCTGACGCCGCCTACTAGCAGAGCCCGGTGAGATCTTCTGTCTCACCTTGTTACAATGCTTATATTGCCGCATGCATGACTATTTCGTACAACGTCTGCCAGTGTATAGATTGAGTCGCGCGGTGTAATCATCATCTAGCCATATAGCGTACGAGGCGTTGCGAGTCAGCACTCATGGTGAGGCTGTCGGTATACTTCATTTCAGTGCCCCTGATTACATACAATAATAAGATGACGGGCTGGCGCCGCAAACGCCGACGCGGGTTGAAGTCGTACAGACGCGGGAGCTACTATTATCATGTACCTGGATTAGATGGCCCCCCCATTGTGCCTGTTCAGGCCGGAACTAATGGCCTTGGCAAGCTACCTCTTCGTTAGGAAGATGAAAGTTCCGCATGCTACGTCAGCCGCTGTGGCATGATCAAGAGTATCTTAGTTCTAGTGGCCAAGCCCAGTCCTTGTCAGTGACCGTCCCTTCCATGTGAAATCCAGTTTGGCGGGTCTGGACTCGATTCTATTGCTGACTTCAGGCATGAGCTGAGCCGAAAGGTCTCATAACATTGCTAAGCTAGCGGGTCAATTGCCTTAAGTCTGGATACCGGCCGCCTAAGGGCAGCCTGGCACTTGCTTGGACGACTAGCTAATTGCCCAACTCGTAACGTCCTTCGAATGGGCAGGATGTGTCTCAGCAGAGTGGTGAAGAGTTAGGCCGGTGTCTAGTTGGATACAACTTCTATGGTCTATCTCCGTAGTTAACCTGTCCCTCATAAACTACCGTGCATACACTTGTAGGTACTGTGCCTGAATCCCTGAGTGTGCTAAATGGCAGCTAGGATAGCCTTCCCGCTCAATGGCGCCCGTCCAATAGCGCCCGTCGTTTAGGTATGGACCGATTCAGCAGCTGATGTAGCGGTACTTGTGAGCTTGAAGGCTGATTACTAGTCAATATTCGCGGTAGGTAACATGCTACCGACAGACAATAGATGCTATTCCGGTTTCCGTCCGATACCGATGCAAAGGATCCTTTGTCCCTTATTAGTGTAATGCTGTGCATTGGGCTCGTCCCAGTTACATGTATCTCTCTAGTAGATCTCTTCGGCGGCTGCCGGATCGACAGGAATTTACTGGATTTTGTAAGTTGTAAGTAGCAGCTTTATTCGGTGGACGGGGCCGTTTCTGTGACTTCAACGGAAGTAGAATTTACGCAGCCAAACAAAGCAGACTCTTTAGGTGAATAGCGCTGTCCAACTTATCTTCCCGTTGACCATGAACTTCTGTACGCACCCTCATCTCGTTATCTTCCCTTAAAAATTCTCCGCTCTTCCGCCATTGGTAATTGTCTATCAGGGCCAGGATACAATACGAGTTTGTGGCGCTCGAGGCGATACTGTAGAGGCGCCTAGACTAGTTCCTGTGGGTGACTGGTGCAACTACAACGCGTCTGCATGCACCGTTCCCAACACCAACCATCCAATACCACGAAGCCTCGCTACATGCGAATATGGAAGCCCGGAAGCACAGTTTTATTTTTAGCGGCAATATTCTCGCAGCATATTCTACGCTAACGAGTACGTAGTATCTTTTGCGAAAATCTTCAAGTCCCCACAAGGCCTACAGAGACCCCAATACTGTATCCTTTGCGGTAGAATTTCTCTGTGATAGGGGCAAATGAGGAACAGATTGCCGGACCTTCGAAAATATACATCACACTCAAACGTCCGCCCCCGGACTTGTAGTGGCTAATATGTTTATTGAATGTGCCGCCTGCTCGTCGATAGTCGAGGCATTCCAAAGCTAGGTCAAGCCCCTAGAGAAGGGAGTTGTTTAGCACCTACTCCATTCGTCCATCCCCACATGCCCTTGTTGTTTTTCTATCATGCATTTCCACAGTTAAGGACCTCCGCTCGAGATCTAAGTCGTGGCAAAGCGAGAGGCCTAAATATTGCCTGTATAGGTTAGTCGTCGCTGCTGCCGATGTTCAGTTACATCGCCTCTCAATATACACAACCTTTCCTCTTGACCCCTGCTTGTAGAACTTCAGGCCCTGGGCTCCCTTGACGCCTTCGGTCGTCTACCGTGCCTGGCCCCGCCTCGTCGATCCAGCTCCGTGGTAATGCCCTTGTGCTTCACGATAACAGCTGAGTTGTTGCCGCAGCAGCTCGATCCAAGGTAGACGTTCTAGCTTTCCATTAATCTTACAATGCTTTTCGGCGCACGCCACGGGCAATAGTTCATCCAAGCTGTGACAATCGCTCTCATTTGGTCGCGAGCCAGCCATGCCATATACCCAGTGCTGAATTGCGTCTGGTCTTATGTTCGTAGCTCTATAGGGACCAGTCCGTTCGTTTCGTCGCCTTGAACTTGGTTAGTATCGCAGCTCGTGGCATTCGCCCCTCCTAGATCTCAAAGTCGGCTAAGAACAGGTCTTGTATCTTGGATAAGACCGTTTTCGTGCCTCCTTGAAAGAGGCTCTTGACATTTGCATATCCACGGCGATCCGTTGTTTCTGCTTCCCTCGCTAAGAGCGTCCTCGTCACTATTACGCCGCCGGTTCGAACCCAATGCTGCCTTGACTGCGCTCTCATCGACGACAACCTAGGTCTCTCCAGGGCCGTCCGCTCGCTGAATTGTACGTATACATTCGCTTCCTCACACCTTGGTCCCTGGCGAGTCTTCGCCATCATAAATTGCGGAACCTCAGATCGAGTGGGAATACACACTGGCCTCGTAACCTCTGGCTAGAGACTATGACGGATTAGAGATTTCGTCTGTGGGAGTAATGCAATCGCTTTGAACCTGATCGTGCCGGGGAATCGCTTCCGCGCTGAATACTTGCCAATATTGGCGCTCGGCAGGGTCACCACAGTTACTGACGTATATTTCAGAGTACGCCTTTTCTACAAATCGCGTTCAAAGGGTCCAAATCCAGGCCCTGGTGCATTTAGCACCTCCAGTCCCCTCGTTGACGTTCTGCCACCGGCACCAAAGGCGCTCTCCTAGAGAGGGCCCCGAAGCTCGTCATCATGGGTATCAAATCTTATTTCAAGGCCGAGAAGCCGCAGCCTCCAAAGCCGCGGGCCGCCAATCCGGTCCCTGCTCATACTCCGCGACCACAGCTCCTCACTGAGAAGGAGAAGAATGACTCGCCTTTCCTCAGCCCTGATCCGCTGGACTTTCAACCGCCAATACCAAGATTCGATTCTTCGAGGAATTCGACTCAATCTGGGCTTTCCTTGAGGTCCGCGGCTAGCTCCATATTCTTGGAGGACATCAGACACCAGGTGATGGTAAATTTCATGTATCAACAGCAGTGTAATGCCTGCTGGGTTGGTGACGGGAGCGGCGAAATCGAAGGCGTTGTCCTACGCAAGGCAAAGGGGCATTACATGGCCTGCCCGGCCCCGCTGCTCGACTCTCCCTTCGCGGCAGCTTGTGCTGCTCTCAATGTTCAGGTATGTTTCGGTCTGGCTGGCTACTGACTCTCCAGGCGTATTTCATGTCGCTGACTGCTCCGTAGTGTGCCATGACGGTGAACTCGAGGGTCGTAAGGGCTTTCTTGGACATGTCACCGGACGCCGTCGACGTACCACTAATGAACGGCCTCCGGATCCAGATCCTGCCCAGTGTCGAATACTTGCCGAGGGCGAGAAAACACCAGTTCGCCGCTTTCCTCGCGTCGGATGCTCTGCTGGTTGTCTGGGATGACGACCCGACGCATCTCATAGAGCGAGCGAGGAGCGTGCAGGAAGAGCTCATGGAGCTGGTGTGGAAGACCAATAACGACGAAGATGACGGCGGCGAAATAAAGGAGGCTGCAAACGTGGGAGAAATCGAAACGGACGAAGAAAGTGGTCAGATCCTGCGTGAGAAGAGACCAGTCCACTTGCAGAACACTGTCTTGGTCTCCGTTACGCTTGTGTTGATCACCGTAAGTTTGGGAGCTGCATGGCGTCAACTGACTATCGAAGTTATGGTGGACGGCTATTATGTGAGATTGGCACTGATTGCGCTGGCTCCGATCCAAATCTTCTTTACGGTGCGTACGACGGCGGGTCCGGGCCGGCTTACTGCCTGTTTGAATCTGTTGTAAGGCTGACCATCTATATTCTGCTCTTAGCTCTTCTTTGCGCAGGTCATCGTAGGTTGCCTAGCCCAAATATTCGGACCCATCCGCCAGCTCGATACAAACTCCAAGTTCTACTCCGCGAGATTGCCGAACAGGCTCAGGAGGGACGTCCTTCCTCACGTGACGGTGCAGTGTCCGGTGTACAAGGAGGGCTTGAATGCTGTCATCGCCCCTACGGTGCGGTCTTTGAAGCAGGCCATCAGCACGTACGAGTTGCAGGGTGGGTCGGCTAACGTATGTCTTCCCATTCTCCGACGGCAAATGTGTGTTACGTGCAAGCGCTGACGGGGCTGTAGATCTTCGTGAACGATGACGGACTGCAGCTCTTATCCGAGGAGGAGCGACAGGCGCGCATTGATTTCTACGCGGACCACAGCATCGGCTGGGTTGCCCGTCCCAGGCACGGCGAGAACGGCTTCTTGCGCCGCGGAAAGTTCAAGAAGGCCTCCAACATGAACTTCGCTCTCATGATCTCCTGCAAAGTCGAGGAGAAGCTGGCATTGCTCGATCGGCCTCCGACGTGGTCACAATCCGACGAGGCGGTAGCTTACGAGAAGGCTCTCAAAGAAGTTCTCGAAGAAGACGGTCGTGCGTGGGCCGATGGCAATATCCGTGTCGGCGACTACATTCTCATAAGTATGTTTGTAGAATCACCTCCCTATGCCTAAGGCTGACGGAATAATATAGTCGACTCTGATACTCGTGTGCCCAGCGACTGTCTGTTGGATGCCGTCTCCGAGATGGAGCAGTCACCTGATGTGGGCATCATGCAGTTTTCTTCTGGTAAGTGGCTGATCTCCCTACCAGCTTATTGGCTCAACACTTGGCTCTCAAGATGTGTGCGCTGCTTGGCACATGTCTGGCGCACTTTGGAATGTACTCAGCTGACCCTCAGTGATTCAGGCGTCATGCAAGTTGTTCACACGTACTTCGAGGATGGCATTACCTTCTTCACCAACCTCATCTATACGGCCATTCGTTATACCGTCAGCAACGGAGATGTCGCTCCGTTCGTCGGCCATAATGCCATTCTCCGTTGGAGCGCCATTCAGCAGGTTAGCTACGAAGACGAGGACGGCTATGAAAAGTTCTGGTCCGAAAGCCACGTCTCCGAAGACTTCGACATGTCCCTCCGACTGCAATGCGACGGCTACATCATCCGTCTCGCGGCATGGGCTGGCGAAGGCTTTAAGGAGGGCGTTTCCCTAACGGTCTACGACGAGTTGGCCCGATGGGAGAAGTACGCCTACGGGTGTAATGAGTTGCTGTTCTATCCCGTGCGTATGTGGCTGTGGAAAGGCCCGTTCACGCCTCTATTCCGGAAGTTCCTCTTCTCCAACATTCGCTTCACTTCCAAGGTCACCGTTATCTCGTATATCGGCACCTACTATGCCATAGGGGCCGCGTGGATTCTAACCACCGTGAACTACTTCGTTATGGGTTGGTTCAACGGATACCTGGATAAGTACTACGTCGACAGCTGGCAGGTCTGGTTCAGCATAATCATCGTTTTCAACGGTCTGGGCAACATTGCTCTGGCCATCATGCGATACCGAAACGGCGAGCGCGACTTCTTATACGCGCTCTGGGAGAACTTCAAATGGACCTTGCTCCTAGCCATCTTCCTTGGTGGCCTGAGTTTGCACATCTCTCAAGCCCTCCTGGCCCACATGTTTGAAATTGATATGACCGTGAGTAATTCTTCACTGAGCTGGCATAGACACTCCTGCTCTTTCCCGCCGGTTTTCTTGAATGGAATCTCAAAGAGAATTGGCAATGCTAACTCATGCTGTAGTGGGGCGCCACGTCGAAGGAAGCCGAATTCTCCAACTTCTTTATCGAGGTGCCTAAGGTGTTGAAAAGGGTAAGAAACTTCCGAACCCCTTTTCTCCCGATGATACTCAAACGCCGTTAAGAGTACGCCCTGCCATACTAACATGTCTTCTTCGTACATAGTTCAAATTTTCAATCGCTTTCGCGCTCATCTTCATTGTAGCCATGATCATCCTGGCTGTCGCGCCTTTCGTACCCGTCAGTTGGCGAATTACCGACTTCGTTGCCATCCTGCCCATGGCTACTGTGGCAGGCAGCCATCTGTTGCTACCACTGGCTCTGAACCCGGCCCTTATGACCTTTTCATGGTAGTTCTGTTCCCCCTCTAGCTAGGTGGCTTCCAATGATTGCGACGAGTCATATGAAACTTTTCTTTTTTGCTTTTGTTCGTGCTTCACTATGTTGCATAGACAAGAGGGGGCTCGGGTCGGCCACGCTTAGCCAACCACTTGTCACCAATACACGAACTAGAAGATAGATATAGAGTGGATAGTGGGCTACCTATAGGTGCTACGAATATATTGGCGGAGGGTGTCTGGGATGGGGATTCTGTGGTAATAATAGGTAGGTTGCCAAGCGGGAATATCTGCGGTCAAGCATACGGAGTTACTCACGAGACTAGGGTCAGGTTTCGTACGCAATAACGTGCAGTAATAAGAATTTGCATTACACCGCATTTTTCCTTGGAATGGAATGGTAATGTCTTCACAAAATTCTCGTTGCTCCGATGAGTTCCAAGGTCAAAGAACGAGTGGAGTTGTGGCTTCACTATGACGTTGTGAGACCCTTTGATTTGGCTTTCGCAAGTTATAGTACCAATAGTAAGTGAACCAAGCCTCATGAAGCCAGTCGGCGGACGAATGCGGTTATAGATTGTCGTCTTGGTGCTACGGCCCACTGCCTCTAACCAGTCGATAGGCTACGATAAACGGCTACCAGACACCGAGATTAGAACCAAGCAGCGCTACTGCAGGAACATGGGCCCGAAAGCCTCGAGCTTCCCCAGAAGCTGCCGGCATCCTCTGGCTCTACCGTGGTGTCGTGATGGCATTCTCCCCTTTCATTGGACACCGCTGAACCCCGCCATGAAAAGGGAGGACGACCCTTTTTACCCCTGATTCTCTTATTCTGCGTCAATGCAAAAATTGTCAAAACAGTTTGTGATAAACAGGTGGGTTGTACGTGCGATAGGAGGCGAATCAGGTATCATTCCAAATACGTCGAGCTCGGGCGCATTCCATTGATTCACCGTCAGGAGGAGCATCAATCCGAACCCAGTCCTTCATTTGTTCTCTGACTCGAGTCCACCACCTCCTCCCTCTCCTTTCACGACTCGGTAGCACAGACAAAGGGAAGATTCCAACCAAACACACTCCTTCGAGAATAACCTACTCCTCTACGGACAACTGTTGTGAACAAGCTTATACTTTCTTTTCCACGTCGTGAAACGGATTGTCTTATCCTTCCCACGAAGTATCACGAGAGTTGACTTCTCGACCCTCCCGTTACGTGCGGCTCTTACTCTCTTTTAATGATACGGAGTCGAATTGATTGACATCTCTTTCTCCCCCTTCGAGTCATCGCATCGTCGAGTTTAGTTGCCATTACCGACGGACGATCGACGGGATAACCTACACGCTATAACTTACCACAGTCCTGGTGCTTCGAGCCTCGACCATGAACCTTTGACCACAACTCGGAGGGAAGGAACATTTTTCTTGCGCGGATTGGGTCTTTAGCCCTCGGTTTGCCTCCGAATACCGTGTGTATCCATCTGTACGCGCCCCGAAAGTCGTATTAATATTCAACAACAAACACACCACCATGGCTCGGTCGTTACTGTTTTCGGCCGTGGGCCTTCTTCCCTCGTTTCTACCTCTCGTTGCGGCTCAGCTTTTCACGGATTGCAACCCGCTCCACGAAACATGTCCATCCGATCCCGCCCTAGGAACAGCACACACATTCCATTTCAACGGAACTGCGATTCCTGACAACACGTGGACCACAACCGCAGGGAGGGTCGAATTTGATCCCGAGAAGGGCGCCACCTTCACCATTAGGCAGAAGGGCGAATCGCCAACCCTCATATCGAACTTTTACTTTTTCTGGGGCAAGACGGAAGTTATACTGAAGGCTTCTCCGGGTCAGGGGATAGTGAGCTCCATCGTCTGGATGAGCGACCTGCTAGACGAGGTGGACTGGGAGTTCCTTGGCGGGCAGCCGCTTAACGCGTCGTCGAATTACTTCGGCAAGGGCGAGCCTGATTTCAGGAATGCTGGCTACCACCTGGTGGAAGGGGGCGTCCAGGACGACTACCACAATTACACCTCCGTGTGGACGAAAGACCAGCTGGATTGGTATATCGACGGAAATCTCGTCCGCACGCTTCTCGCCAAGGATGCCAACAATACCCGCAATTATCCGCAGACGCCGATGAAGCTCAGCCTGGGAATCTGGGCGGGAGGCGATCCGGATTTGCCGCAAGGGACCATCGACTGGGCGGGCGGCCTGACGGACTTCTCGCAGGGTCCTTACTCTATGTATGTGAAGAGTGCCCATGTCGAAGACTACTCCACCGGAAAGGAGTATATCTATACCGACCACTCCGGTTCCTGGGAAAGCATTAAAATCGTAGAGTAAGTTTCGCGGTTCGGCAGGCATGGTCGTCGTCACTTCCTGGATATACGAGCTGATTCCGAACAGGGGCAATTCGACGGCGGCCGAGAGCATTAATAAGGAACCGGAAAAGTCGCTCGGGGAGAAGTGGGATGAGCTTCCGGCAGGGACGAAGACGGGCGTCTACGTGGGAGCCGGAGGGCTGGCCTCCGTGCTCGTCGCTGCACTCCTATTTTATTACATTAAACAGCGCCGCGCCGGCGCACGAGAAGCGGCGATGGCCGAACACGAGAACGAACGAGAACGCATGGAGATGGAACGGTTCAGGAAATCGCGTGGCCCTGATGCTCTTGCCTTCGACGGTGTCGATGCCTCGGAGGCTGCCAAAGGCCCTTCGGTAAATGTCGGATACGCCCTACCCGATTCGCCCCCCGGTAGCTCCGCCGGACCTCCGGAGAAGGAATGGGATCCAATAGGCAACAATTCCGGAGCGCCACCATCGATGCCGTTATTAGGTCAGCAAGGCCGACTCTGAGCATCCCCCGTCCGCAAAACTCCTTATTTCCGAAATCGTTCTTCATCCGCAGGATATCACTCCAGTCTCAGCCGCCCTCATCGCCCGCGAAGCGGAATCCCAGTGTTCTGCTGATTCTTTGATTGATATGATCAGGGCATCAAGCCGTTGGCGCTGGTCAAATAGGCATCACAACTTTTGCAGCCGCCTAAGAAAAGTGAAGCGTGGTTGTCCCGCTTAGAATCTCATGGTGCTGCTCACCAGTAATTCATCACATGGCAACTGGGCGCGGCTTTTAGCTACATGCTGCCCCGGCCTTGATACCGTATGTAGCGGTAATTCCTTGGTACGCTTGACTGTGTAGGTCGTGTGCAGCTAGTACTGTAGCGAGAAACTACCGTGTCCTATGATAGGCTAGAAGTCGTTCTACGTAATATTTCATGGAGGGTTGTTGAGGGTAGGTGTTGAATATATATGGGTATATATTCCGGAAACGAAGACATCTACTATTTGTTGCCTCGGGTGTTGGACGGACCATCACGTGCACTCCCATGCTTTTCCTCTCGCATTATGTAGCCCTTAAGTATTCCATGCACTTAGCCATTTGATAATCTTTAGCCTGGTCTTTTCTCCATTTCTGATCCTAATTACTCTCACGTCATAAAGGAGGGACAAGTTCATATCCAAACTTCATCTTGTCCAAGAGTGCGCCATACTGTACGATCTTCGTCGTGTCGCCACTTGTAGTCACGAACACAACGAAAACTGATGGTAAGAAGTAGCAAAAATTGAGATCAGTGGAAATACCAGAGGCATCCCCAAAGCCGGCGAGCTCCGCTGTGTGCAATGCAGGCTTTCCTGTCTCACCAGGGGATATTCTTGAGCGTCCCCTGGTTGATCATTGTAAGTTTGAAGAGGAAAGGGAAAGAAGCGCAATCCCCGAAACGCGTTGGACAAGACCCTATTTGTAAGCAAGTAATGAGAAATTCTCAAAGGCTCGTCAAACAAACGATCTCCCCGCCTGTGATATCCCCCGCCAGACGGATCCTTTGTTCGTGAAAGACTTTTGCGCCCAAGAGGCTAGCCTTCGTAATTGGCCGATGGGTACAAAGACCGTACATAAGTACATACCCGTAGATGCAATACTGGTTCACGCTTCACATATGTATGCAGCGAGACTCGAGACGGACCCAATGCCCGATCATGACCTCGCCAATTCCAAGCCCTATAGTAAAGCCTAAGGGACTGTCCCGTCAGCATGTATTCTTCCCATAGTAGGCCACGTTGTTCTACATCGTGGAAGAGCAGGAGTGGCAGCGGCTCCAAAGTTGTGTGCCGAGTGAACCTAGGGAGAACAAAAGGAGCGTCTCGTGGATACGCTGCTTCTGGAATGGTGGTTGGTCACAAAGCCATCTCTGCTGATTCGATTGGCATGGCTTTCCTTCGTCGCAACAGGGTTTGAGCTACTCGAGCATTAAAACGCTATTCTCATTCGTACTTGATTTTGGTGTGTCGTCCTCCATGCGGTTGTTCTTCCTGTGGGGTTAGCTCGAATCTAGCCTCGTACCCAGGGAAGCCGGTAACATGATTACAGGAGTTATAACAAAGCTAAATGTTATAATACCATATGGACGGTTGTTTGCTGGGACCGGCTTGCAATAAGATAGAGTTCGGCCCGGTGTAGCAGCGTAAGCAGGACATAGAGGACGGCAGCGTATGATGATCATCGCGGTCTTCTTATTAGAGTTCGAGTTATCACCTTGGTTTTGATAGGTCCAGAGGAGGTCTACATGGTAATTCACTTTTGGAAGTTCGAATTGTTCAAGTCGGAGTTTGCGACGCTGCTCAGTGATGAATGTAATGTTACAGCATTGCGGAGCATGGATTCTGTGATATGTCGCCCCCTGTTTCCGCGAGTTCTTTGCGGCTCTGGTGTGGGTTTAGATCGGTCGATCCTCGCTAGTCTGTAGATCCCGTAGTTGACTTTCGCTGCCGGCCGTTATGTTCTACTGTACGTAGTATACGGTGGCACTATAAGCCTTGTTGGGTGCCTATTGGCACATTGCCATAAGCCTGGAGATGCTTCGTTATTGCGCTATACCGAGCCTCCTGTCCGACGAATGGACACCACGCTTCACCTGCTGTGGTCCAAGTTTCCCTCGGGCCACACGTTACCTCAGCTACCTAGAATCGAAGTGATTGCCTATTAAAAGGTCGCCAAACGACGCCCCCCCCCCCTTCCCCCAGAAAAACATCCCAAGGCGTTTGTTGATGTACCTCAAGAACTCTCTTATACATCCTCTGCGAGAGTCTTGTTCAGGCACAGAACCTAGTTCTGTGGGTCGCTGACGACATAATACCCACCAAAGGTGGGTGCTACATGCTCGTGTTAGCTTCGATTCCTAACAGCGCTGGCTGGTACTCCCTGTCGGTCGCAACCATCTATCAATGCTATCTTGAAAAGTTCTACAACTTGCCGGGAATAGAAATCGTAGCGTGCGCCAGGCATCAAACACCTGGGATAAGGGATTCTTATCAGACAGGACACTAAGTTGTACCGCTATCAAACCGTGGATCCAGCTCGGCTAGCTTTAGCGATTCATCCAATAGCGACCCGACTTCGATCTGAATAGGAGCATTTGGTCAAGGACAGTATCGACAGTTCTGTCGGGTTCTCACGCAAAGTGGCCACAGACATCCGCTGTTACGCTCCGCATAGAGTCATTCCCCCGTCATGTATACCAAGGTGCATTCACAGTAGGTGTACGGGGTCAAACGCGGGCCATGTCACCAAAAAAAGGCCGTGCAAATAGTGAGAAGTTTGTCAAAAAGGACCTCACGTCATGTACGGTATCCTTATAAATGCTTCGGAGTACGTACAATTTGTTGGGGAGGAATGCAATGAACTCTCCGATTCGAAAGTTTATTTAAAAGAATATTTCCGCCGCTGCTTCCCTATAAGTTCGATACACATTTATTTAATCCACCTCGCCTGATCTTTCCTGCGCCACCACCTTCCAACATGACTTACCCACAACACGACTCCGAGTCTGGGGACATTGTAGATATGCCGCTTAGTTCACCTGACGGCGTTTCTAACTGCGTATCGAGAGCGTCAGAATCCAGATACGGCTCGCAAGACATGCTCCGTGATAAACAAGAAAGACCAAAACGCCCCCAAAACCAACGAAAGGGACCATCAAAGAGCACAGATAGGCAGATGGGGAAGCCGAAGCCGAAGCTGCGTCCCCTTCCCAAAAAGCCACCAATGCCGGTCGTCCTGGAAGGATGGGTAGACGACGACTACTACGCCGAGAACCCGTGGTACGGTCAGGCGAAGAAGAAGCCGGTATTCAGTTTGGGAAGCCCGCTGCCGCGGATCTCGCGCCGAGCTAAGAAGCCGCAAAAGGTAGAGGTGGAAATCCCCGAGAAGCTGGCGGAAGCCGGCCAGGCAGGCCTCGAACCCCTGGAGTCCCGGAACATCCGAAAGCAGCGGACTAAGAGCTCGACCAAGAGCGGCAAGTATAGAATGACGAATGCCGGTGCTGCCCACAACCAGAAACGTAACGACGGCGGGCAGCCGGTATTTGACTACGTCCCCTACGATAACTCCGATGGGGACGGCGGAGGATACGAGGACGCGAGCGAATACGAGGCTGACGATGATCGCCACAACGAGCCCAAATTCGGGATCGACAGCGAACCTCTTGGGAAGCGGGAGGATGATAAGGCGGAGGAGGACGAACAGGACCCCGACGAGCTCCGCAACTGGTGGGCGAGGATCCGTGCGAAGCATCCCGAGCCATTGGCCGAGTTTCTAGCTGTGAGCACACTGTCTGACCCCTTTGAAGCACACGGTGCATGGTTTAGCTGACTTGCTTGTCAGACCGGCGTAGCTGTTTTCCTGGGCTTATCTGCTACGCTATCCGTCAACCTCACGGCCCACCAGGGAACTCAATACGGGTCGTACGAGACGACCTGCTGGGCCTGGGGCTTCGCGTGGATGCTGGGCATCTACCTGGGCGGCGGCGTCTCCGGCGCGCACATGAACCCGGCCGTGTCGATCAGCCTGTCGATATTCCGCGGCTTTCCGTGGAAGTCCTGTCTCGTGTATGTCGTGGTCCAGTTCTCGGCCTCCATCGTCGCCGGCGCGCTTGCCTGGAGCATCTACAGGGATACGATCCAGTACCTGGATCCGACCATGGAGAACACGTACAAGTCTTTCTTCTCGGCTCCTCAGCCGGAGGTCTCGCTCAGCACGGCGCTCCTGAACCAGCTTGTCGGCGGCGCCATCATGGTCATTGCCGTCTTCGCCCTGGGCGATGACCAGAACAACCCACCGGGGGCCGGCATGCATGCTTTTGTATGTTAACATCGGAACTCCCTTTTTCTCTATCGTCGTCCACCATTACGACAAGTCCATGTCAACTATACATTCCCGATGCCGTGCCTTCTATTACCACCAGAATGCTAACTGGGTAACTTCTACAGGTTATTGGATTATTAGTATGCATGCTCCGGTTCAGTGTGGGCTACACGGTCGGATCGGCACTCAACCCGGCCTCGGACTTCGGCCCCAGGGTCGTGGCCTACGCGGTCGGCTACCGACAACCGAACGTCTTCCAGGATATGTGGTGGCTCTACGGCCCGTGGCTCGCGACGCTGGCCGGCTCTATAATCGGCTGCACGATATACGACTCGTTCATCTTCGTCGGAACCGAGAGCCCCATCAACTACCGAGTCCCCGAGAAGTTTCGTAAACGAGCGTCGAAGTTCCTCTGCAGACTGGGAAGCAAGTAGGGTCATCGAGTGTGATCGGCAAAGGAGCGTGGGGATATACCTATACCTCTCTCTCGGGCCTGGTGGCTGCTAGAGACGAGGACGTACAATGAGTTTCTGTGCAATGAATGAATGAATGGTCTGGCTTGGTTGGGAAGCGAGCAGAGGCGTTTGTGTCTCTAGAAGGGTAATGATCATAGCATTCGGGAAGCAGGCGCAAAAGTTCGGCGTTTGGTTAGCGAGGTTTGAGTTCGTTTAATAACGTCTAATGACGTCCATGGGGAGCATTCACCAAAGGGTCCATAATTAGACAGGCATAGTCATCACAAAAGCGATTTCCAACCAAAGAGCGGCATTTAATTGACCGGTTTGACTGAGTACCGGAGCAATTATTCAGGCAAACAAAGTAACGGCAACCTCCCCCAGCTGTAATCCCCCAGATCTCGCCCCATTCTGAATCTCCAATCCCTCTTCTACGACCACACCGCACCGCTCCGGTGCCCCCCCTGAAACAGGAACTCGCAAGCAAGCGAAAGCGCTCGAGATGGAGCGCTCACGGCGTAGAAGGCGTTAGCCGCTTATTGCTTGCAGGGTTGCCAGTCGACGTGGACCTGCTGGGTGAAGGCGACGGTGGCGTCGTCGTCGGAGATCTGGCCGTAGGCGGTGGAGTTCCGGCTGGTCAGGGCGATGCGGTTGTTGACGTTGAGGATGCCGGTGGCGCCACAGGGCGACCAGATGACGGCCGCGGTGGGCACTGCAACCAGAAGCCTCGGTCAGCAGAGAATTCGAGGTTGGGGAACATATCTATGTGCGTCTTCACACAGCTAGATACGTACCCTTGTCCTGCTTGGTATACACTTGGCCGAGAGCCCAGGCGCCGCCACCCTGGATGGAGGTCCTGGTGGTGGTCTGACGTGTCTAGTTAGCCTAACTGTCATTACGCGGATAGTTAATTAGACAGCGCAGACTTACGGTAGAGCCGGCGTCCTGCGAGAAGTAGTAGGTGGAGAGGAAAGTGCCAGTGACACCCTCATCCAGCTGGGCGTATCCGTGGTAGGTCGACTCAACGACCGAGAACTGGAATCCACCTGCCGCATAAAGCGGGTTAGCATTATTAGGGGATAGGGGTCGAACAACTGCTCCTCTTTTTCAGGAGAGACGTTGAGACGAGGTGAAAGAACTGGGGACTGCCCGGGCCGGCGAGCAGGACGATGAAGAACGCTTGGACTCCAAGATCCCAACTTACCAGGATACTGGAGGTTCAGATGAAGTTGGCAGTTCTTGGTCCAGTCGGCAGGGGTAGTGCCAGGGCCGATGTAGGTCTGGAAGGCATCAAAACCAAAAGTGATGACCTAATACATGGTGTTAACATACAGCATCCAATGCTCTAGGAGGGAGGTTCGACTTTCCGTTCCGTCGGGAGAGAGGGAAGTGGTGACAGTGCCCTGGGGGCAGCCGTTGCCCGAGGCCGAGGCGCTGACGATCTTGATCAGCTTCTCGTCTGGCTTGTCGTCGTGTTCCCACTCGATGGGGGTGGCCGCGACAAGAGCCGGAAGGAGCAGAGCGATGACGGGACGCATTGTGGCTCGGTAGATGGTGAAGTTGAACTCGGTTATTCAAGTAGGCGGGATGCTGTGAGACACTTCGAAGGCGCTTGTTAAACATGCCGAAATGGAAAAATTCGTCTCCTCCCTCGCGACACAGCATGTATTTATAGCCATCTGCCTCAGCCTGAAACCGACTTTTCGGGTCTTGAAGGACCAAGTCCGCGTCCGGCGAGAACGCGCTCTAGAACCATGATATTGGCGGCATCGTGAGGAGTCGAGGCCGGTGTCGAGTTGGGTCAGACCAAAGATCCTTGACCTTAGTTGCGATGTTCATCAGTAAGCGAGCTTCTGGCCGCCGTGGAGGTTTACGGATGAATTCCGAGTACGGGAGGCTTAGATGAAAACATATTGGACGAAGAGGTCCAGCTCCTTGGACTGCTGCAGGATAAATGAGATTCTTTCCTGAATCGGATCCCGCGTGCTATGAGTAGCTGGAAGGCCTAGAGTGATATGACACACGATGGCTGAAGGCGTACCTATAGCTATATCAAAGTAACTTATATACGGATTACCGTATCCGGGAGCGAGGTCGGGATCTCCGCGAATGATTGCTGTTTATGGGCAGCATAACGTAGGTAGCATCGACCCAAGCCGTAGGGTGGATCGGAGCATACGAGCGCAGGGGCTGACCGACCGTCTGGACCGCGGGCTGCCACGCCATGCCTTTCATGAGTCGATCTGGGGGTCTTTTAGATTAACCTTAAATTGTCGTCACAGACGATTCTTGCGTCAGCTGGGGTTCATGATGCCTCGGTTTGGCGTTGCGCTATAGCGTTACGGTGCATCGCACTCACCGCTGCGGTTAGGGATTCCACGGTTCGCGCATCCTAGATTTGAAAAGTCCGGTTGGAGTTTGACTTATGATGTTTGAAAGCAACCGGTAGGACCGTCGTACGTGGACCTCAGCATTACCAGCCAACGCTGATTCTTGCACGCCAGCCAAGCATCTCGACTACGAGGGGCTACGCAACCCGTTTTAATAGCAGGACATAATATTAATCGAGGACCCTGAATTGCCAGGTGGGAGTTGCACGGTAGCTCTCAGGTCGGCTAGCATGCACATGCGGGTTTCTGTTTGGTAATGACGTGCACTTTAACCTCTTTAGCCGAGCGTCTAGGTCGAGTACCAGAGGGGTTAATTATGCATCTGGTCCCGCAACCAGTCAGCAGAGTCTGGTTCGCGAAGTATTGCGGGCATAACGATGACAGCCTTGGGAGTCTCGTGTCATACGACGTCCATGATCCAGATCTTGGTCGTTAGCCCTTCTGGGAAACATCGCGGGAGCCCAGACCATTTCCTTGTCACTCGCAGATTTGGGTGATCATACGAATCATAATTCCGAACCTCCGCACACCAGGCATAGGGTATAAACGCGGTCTGGATCTGAGCTGGGGTATTTCAACCGGTCAGCACGACGGGGTTGCGCACCAGTGCGACGGGTGTAGTGATCAACCAAAGGCTTGAGCAAGTTATATGCGTACTCAAACAACGTGGGAACCAGGGCTGTGCCGAGAAGGGTCCTTACTGACAGCATGACCTATGACAGGTTAAGATTAGTCAAACGAAGGCTTGCTATCTACATCATCCTACAAGAAAAACAGATTTTATGCACCGACTTGCTTCAGGATACCTTCTAAGTTGATGCTCTTCGGCCGTTCAATAGGCAGGCCGAGAGCCCGGTCCCAGATGAGTTGAGCTAGAGGGCCCAGACCACGCGACACGCCAAACGTGGCCGTATAGTACAGCGTCTCGTGGAAGCCATAGTGGTGGAACAGCACGCCCGAGCTGGAGTCGACGTTGGGGTAAGGGTTCTTGGTCTTGCCGTGTTTCTTGAGAACTTCGGGGGCGACCTCGCTGTTGAGCTTGACTAATTGGAATACAGGGTCCTGGGCGATCTCAGGCCGTGCGGAGGCATAGTCCATCAGAGCCTCGAACCGGGGGTCCGGCCTGCGAAGGACGGCATGACCGTAGCCCGGAACGACGCGACCGGAATTCAGAGTGGACCAGAGATAGTCGTGGACGTCCTTCTCGGAGTAGTTGGCAGGGATATTCTCTTTCATCTGCAGAATCCAACGAAGCACTTCCTGGGCAGCTAGACCATGCAATGGCCCGGCTAGCCCTTGGAGACCGGCACTGTAACTCAGGAAAGGATCACTGAGAGCGCTGCCGACGAGGTGCGTAGTGTGGGCGCTGACATTTCCTCCTTCGTGATCACCGTGAAGAGCTAGGTATAATCGCAACAGGTCCTGAAAATTCTCATTTTTGGGACCACCCTTGCCTAGCATGGCGGCGAAGTTATACGACCAGTCCTGCTCGGGGTCGACGTCGGCTGGTAGAGCACCGCCTCCGCGGTAAGAATTCTGGTAGATCTTGGCGGCTATAGTCGGCAGTTTGGCGATCAAACTAATACAGTCGTCGAAGGTGGGTTCCCAGTAATCGGCCTTGTTCAAGCCCCGCTCGTAGGCCTTCGCGAACTTGGAAGTGTAGTTCAAGGCGCTTACGGCGATGGCGAACTGCGTCATAGGGTGAAGGTCGGTGGGAAATGCGTCGAGCATCTTGTTGACGAACTCCGGCAGAGAGGCTTGCTCGGCAAGTTCACGTGAGAACTTTCGTACTTGACCGACGGATGGAACTTTGCCGGTTAGAAGCAACCAGAACATGGCCTCCGGGAGCATCTCAGTCCCCGTCTTCCCCTTGGGAAGTTCTTTCTGGCAATCTTTGATAGTCCGACCATGAAACCGGATACCTTCCTCCGGATCGAGAACAGACCCCTCCCAAACCATGGCTTTCAGTCCTCTATATTCGCATTAGTACATACGCTTACGAAGGTACGTAGTGGTAATGCCCACCTCATGCCACCGATTGTGTTCTCAACCTTGACCTCTCCAATGACTTTAGAACCATTTGCCTTGACCTTCTTGAGGAGCTCTCGCTTTTCGGGGATCACTTCTCTAAGTGTTTCTTTCAAGTCTGGCTCTGAGGATGAGGAGTAGCATCTTATCGAGGGAGCTATGACCGACGGGGCGTGTCGCTACACGAATTAGCTAAGCTGGTTGTTCTTAGTCGGGTGAAACCATCACACCTTACTCTTAATGCCCCCAGACTCCTCCTCGTTGCTCTCAAAGTGACCGCCATTCCGACTCGATCGTGGTGCTGGTTCAATAGCTATGGAGAAGCGGGGCCTCTATGAGTATTACTTGGTATATGACTGTTTAAACGACTAGGTGGTATCAATTCAAGCTGTAAAAACATCAAGGAGGGAAACTCGTCTATTCAAACATATGCTGCGGGAGAGAATGCAACAACGGTGTCTCGTCGACCTCGGACTCTTGAGCTCGACCCCATGACATATCATGTATTGTACCTTACGTAACTGTAGCTGGGGTAAACCAACATTGATGTGGGCGAGGAGTATGCTATACCTACATAGGCAGGGAGAAAGTAAGCCGTTCGCCCGCATTAACCGAGGGAAGCCGCGTATTCCCTTTCATGTATTTTAAGGTTAGTTGTTTGTCTTGAAAACGGATGTTTGCGACTCATGCAACTCACACGGAGCTTGACCAGCTTAAGCAGCCAGCCAAAGCCGAAAAAAAGCAAATGCACAGTTTTCGTTGACCAACGCCTAGGCCGCCTGTTATTTCTACCACCATTTCGCTTACATCTAGCGTTTTCAACTCGCAATTAAATCAACAACAACGTCAATATTAGATTAAAACAATATTATTCTTTTCGCAAGATGTCGCTTTTTCCGAATATCAGGTTAGTTTTATCCGTATCGTAATGGGCTGTTGATTTTTGTTGTTATATTTAGCTATAAGTGGGTGGATTAAAAGTCTGCAATTTTTTTTTTCCCGGCTTTGGCTGGCAGCTCGGATCAGGAGCATGAGAAGCGCTACAACCCACCCACCCACAGGCACCGTTTCCCCAAACCAAAGCCATTGTCCAATCATCCGGGAGATGTCTAGCGTCATAGGTTACCTACCCGTGCGCATCCCCCGGAAGGTGGATGCCCCCCAACTTAGCGCTATAGGATGTACATAAAGTATACTTCTAGGCACATGGGGGGTGCTCCATGTCTCCGTCAGCGGCTGTTTGCAGCGGGGAATCATCACGACGAACGGATCGAGGTTCGCTTTACCTCGGCCTCTTTACTTTACTACCACTTCTTTTCAGTCTTGTGAACTGAAGAGCTTTCTACTGCTGACTGGTCTCGGCCAACTCTTTGCTACAGACGAGCTGAAATAAAATTTGGGATCCCTATTCTACGATAGAAATATCGCGGCGGATGGCTTACTTAGCGAGCTCTGAGTAACCTGAAGCGCTGCGTACTTTTATGTGACGTTAGAGTCAGAAAAGTCGACTTACAGGCAAGTGAGCAACCTTCGCAGTTTTGGAGCTTAGAGCCGGCAGCGCCAGATAGCGATTTGTAGGCATAGCTGGGAGAATAGTTCGATGTGCTAATCGTGCCGAGTTTTTCCTGTAGCTTGCCTCGTTACCTTCGTCCCTTTTCTTTCCTTTTTGCTTATACTTAGACACCCCCATACGCATAGTCACGTACCAAGACCTGGGACTCCACCCATAGCGATCGTGATGCTTCGCCGTGCAGTGACTCGTCTCCCTCGAAGGGCAGCACTCCGTTCTCCCGCTTCGACTTACCTGGTCCCCATAGCCCAGTTCTCAACGACGAGGATGAGCATGTCTCTGCCTCCGGTCAACCCTCTGGTATCGACCGCCTTACCATCCGACGCCTTCCAACTGCTCCCCGAAGCCGAGAAGGCCGGCGCCGCAGAGGATGCCCTCTACGAGCAGCAAATCAAGGACGTCGAGGCTTGGTGGGCGACGCCGCGCTACGAAGGGATCAAGCGACCGTACACCGCAGCTGATGTGGTTTCGAAGCGTGGATCGCAAATGCAGAATTATCCGAGTTCCGTCATGGCGAGGAAGCTGTTCAACCTGATCAAGGAGAGACAAGCAAAAGGGGAGCCGATACACACAAGTAGGTTTCAGCTAGAGCAGCTACGCTACTCTGTCTTGATACGGTAGATGCTAACCGGCCGCACTTCATCCAGTGGGAGCCATCGATCCCGTGCAGATGACGCAACAGGCGCCACACCAAGAAGTCCTCTACATATCCGGCTGGGCCTGCTCGTCGCTGCTCACGACCACGAACGAAGTGTCGCCCGACTTCGGCGACTACCCATACAACACGGTGCCAAACCAGGTCCAGCGCCTGGCCAAGGCACAGTCGATGCACGACCGCAAGCAGTGGGACGCCCGGCGCAAGATGTCACCCCGGGAGCGGGCTAAGACGCCCTACGTCGACTACCTGCGGCCGATCATCGCCGACGGCGACACGGGGCATGGCGGGCTCTCGGCGGTGCTCAAGCTCGCGAAGCTGTTCGCCGAGGCGGGCGCCGCCGCCGTGCACTTCGAGGACCAGCTGCACGGGGGCAAGAAGTGCGGGCACCTGGCGGGCAAGGTGCTGGTGCCGACGGGGGAGCACATCAACCGGCTGACGGCGGCGCGGTTCCAATGGGACGTCATGGGGGCCGAGAACCTGGTGATCGCACGCACCGACAGCGAGAGCGGGCGGCTGATCTCGAGCGCCATAGACGCGCGCGACCACGAGTTCATCCTCGGCGTGGCGGACCCCTCGGTGGCGCCGCTCGCCGAGACGCTGCAGGAGATGGAGGCCCTGGGCGCGTCCGGCCCAGAGATCGACGCTTTCGAGGCCGACTGGGTGCGGCGCACGCGGCTCGTCACCTTCGATGAGGCGGCGGCCGAACAGATGGCGGCGCAGGGCGTGGCCCAGGACGAGATTGGCGTGTACCTGCGCACGGTGCGGACGACCGAGAAGAGCGGGACGCCGGTGGGCATCGCGAAGCGGCGGGCGCTTGCGGCGCAGCACGCGCGGGGTCCCATCCACTTCGATTGGGACGTGCCGCGGACGCGTGAGGGGTACTACCACTTCCAAGCGGGGATGACGGCGGCGACGAAGCGTGCGCTCGCGTTCGCGCCGTACGCGGACCTGCTGTGGGTGGAGACGGGCGACCCGTCAGTGTCGGTGGCGGCGGAGCTGGGGCGCGCGGTGCGCTCGGTCTACCCCAATAAGGGCCTCGTGTACAACCTGAGCCCGTCGTTCAACTGGATGGCGCACGGGTTCACGGACGAGACGCTGCGGTCCTTCATCTGGGACATCGCGCGTGAGGGCTTCGTGCTGCAGCTCATCTCGCTCGCGGGCCTGCACAGCAACGCCACCATTACTAACGAGCTCGCCAAGAACTTCAAACAGGACGGCATGCTGGCCTACGTGAACCTCGTGCAGCGCCGCGAGAAGGAGCTCGGGTGCGACGTCCTGACGCACCAGAAGTGGTCCGGGGCCCAGTACATCGACGGCATATTGGGGGCCATCCAGAGCGGCAGCAGCGGGAGCAAGAGCATGGGCGAGGGGAACACGGAGGGCCAGTTTAACTGAGAGGGGCGGACGCGGAGTTGTTGGCTACCAGCATGCATTACATTGAATTTCACCTCTTCTGGAGCGTCGGAGTCCGGGCTGTCTTTTTTGCACGATCAGGGATTCAGGATCAGGCACGCACATAAACTATGCGGAAAATGATACTCATCATTGGGGATTCTATCTAAACCATTATCTACTAAAGCAAGTGATATAAGCATGGAGAAGCGCATGAACGCCCGCCCGAAGAACCTAATCTAGTGAGGCAAGGGAAAGTGATCAGAAATTCCCAGCGCCAGGCTCCGCACTTCCTGCCTCAAAGCACGTATGCTAAGGCACCGCGCCACACGGCGCTCACAGCTCGTTCTTGAGGGCGTTATTGGTGGGCGCGGGCAACGGCGCTCCCTCGGGAGTGACGTACGCCTTGGTTAAGCCGCCGTCGACGACCATGTCGTGGCCGTTGACGAAGCTCGCCTCATCGCTCGCCAAGAACAGGACGGCCTGGGCCTGTTCGACGGCCTCGCCGAAGCGTCCCGACGGGAAGTGGATCTCCCGGCGCATGCGTTTGGGCAGGTCGTCGCCGAGCCAGTCCTGCAGTAGCGGTGTGTTGAGGGGCGCCGGGCACAGGCTGTTGAAGCGGTAGCCCTCGCGGGCGTGGACGATGGCAAGCTCGCGCGTCAGCGCCAGCACGGCGCCCTTGGACGCCGTGTACGCGAGCTGCGGGGTTGCGGATCCCACGAGGGCCACCACTGACGCCGTGTTGACGACGCTGCCCTTCGTCTTCTTGTGCCTCCGCAGCGAGAGCACCGCGTGCTTGCTGCCGTACCACACGCCCTTGACGTTGATGGCCATGGTCAAGTCCCAGATGTCCTCGGGCGTACCCACGGCGTCGTCGTCCCGGCCGTGCATGATCCCTGCGTTGTTGAACATGACATCGACGCCGCCCCACGAGTCGACGGATTCGACGGCCGCTTGCACCTGGCTCTCCTTGGAGACGTCACAAACCTGGAGGGTGATGGTATCGCGAATTAGTTGCCGCTGTTCGTATTTTCCGGGTAGGTTTGTAAAAACACGCAAACAGTAAGAGGGAACTTACCCTCGTCTCGACTCGGACAGCATTAGGGATCAGCTGGAGGACCTTGGCCTTTGCCTTCTCTAGCGCGGGCTCGGATACGTCCGTCATCAACACGCTGGCGCCCTCTTTAGCAAAGAGGATGGAGGTCTCGAGACCGATACCACTGCGTTTGCGTTAGTAGGATGCTCTGTTCGGGCACTCTGCTCTCGCCCTGCGGGATCTCAAGAGTAACCTACCCAGCAGCTCCGGTAATGATAGCGTTCTTGCCCGCCAAGCGACCTTTGGGCTCTGTAGCCGAAGCCATTTTCTCTGTCTTGGACTAGAGTATCAACCGAGTATCACGAAGAGCGAAAAACTCCGACGGTTACGTACCTCGGAGTGTGATATGGTGGGTCTGTAGCTCAAGAATAAAAGAAAGCAGTGGGGAACAGAGGGCGGGATCCGACAGAGAAGGTTAAGGGGCGGTAAGTCTGGCAAGTCAAACAATGAGTCAAGTGAGTGTCAAGGTAGCGTATAGCTCTAGATAAGAAGCAGGCATAGATATGAGGCCTCTGTATCACCCTCAGGTGCGTACTGCGTAGTCAGAGGTCTATGGACCCTTACTTGGAGGGGTTGCCATGCCAAACAACAACGGAGCGGGTCCGAGAACGGAGGGGCAGATCATGATTATCCATATACTGTATTATAGGGATGGGATGGCGCCGTATAGTGCAATCTTGTTATCTTTAGCGTATATAAATGAGACCGAGCCTATCCTTTCGAGGTGATGGTAAGGCAGCAGATACCGACCACCCATCTTGGACCGACGAAGGCCGGACGGATGAATTACTTGAGTTAGATATGTTGCTGCTTCACTAATAGCGCTGGCGAGCAATGATACAGAAAGCATCGAGACGAACTGATGTTGTGAGATATGTAGGATGACGTGCTACGAAGAAGGTCGATGAATAAGAACGCTCCAGTATTACTGTATTGGGCTACGCTGACCAACCACCGAACGAGGAACGCAGGAGGCCGTATGTAGTAGATAGGCAGGCATATACAAAGATCACTCCGTCCTGGGGCCTGTTTTATCGTAACCATAACTTCTAGGTTTTGTTTTCTTCTCGTTTCTGATGATTTCAAGGTTGCAGAACCTGGAACCTCAGTGATCACCTAAGTACTTGGAGATATTCAGTAAGAAGTTATCGAAATGAGGTTCAGATGGGTTACAGAACATCTATATGACAAACCAGGGTTCGAGTATATGTCGTATAAACTGTAATGCATCTTATGCACCTATGCCTAGCAGGCGGGCACGTGTGCGAGACTTGCAGGGTCTTCGTGCACCTAAAGGAGGAGATAAGGGAGGGGGAGGGGGAGGGATCAGTCAGCCCCACGTTGCAGTACATTCAATGGATGCCAGGGGATTGACAAAAAGTAAAGTGGCATGCGACTCTCCTGCCGTACTGTAACCCTTACAGACATTCCCATTTGATCACGAACTCCCATTGTTCTCAATTCTCCCCTAACTTCTAACTTACTTATTGATCCGAATTGCCTTCCCCATCTAGAATTCCGATCTATCTAGTACCCTGGGAGATCGACTCTATATGCCTTTATTTATTTACCATTTCTTTATGGCTAAAAGCTGACAACCTGACACCGTGATAGCAATCTACCCTTCTACTTCTTAAGAGAGCCCTAGACATGTCGTCAGCTGACGAAATCACGGTAGAAAGCCTGCCAGAGCTTCTCAAACATGACAACAAGGTCAAAATTGCCGGCGTCGACGTCGACGGCATATTGCGGGGAAAACTTATGTCAAAGAAGAAGTTCCTTTCCATTGCCTCGTCCGGATTCGGGTTCTGCAGCGTCATCTTCGGCTGGGACATGCACGACATGACGTATATCAAGGAACTCAGGATCAGCAACCAGGAGAATGGTTATCGCGATCTCGTCGCTATACCCGATCTCGCCAGCTTCCGGCGCATCCCTTGGGAGGACAATGTGCCGTTCTTTCTCGTCAGCTTCTTCGACCCCGATACCATGGAACCCGTTTGCGCCTGTCCTAGAGGTTTACTAAAAACGATGCTCGAGAGGCTGAAGGAGAAGGGATATGATGCCATGGCCGGAGGTACGCGTCGTTTTACCAGGGGGTGACAGGCGATGCAGTTCATGGGCTAACAAACCATTTTCAGCCGAGTACGAGTTCTTCCAGTTTAAAACGCCCTCGACCGAGTCGCCTTCAACCTATCTTCGTGACAACGCGCCGCAATCTCTCCCTCCTCTGACTGAAGGCATGTTTGGGTATAGCATAACAAGGCCGGTACAGAACCAAGGATACTACTATGACGTTTACGACGCGTGCATCAAATTCGAATGCGACCTGGAGGGCTGGCATACCGAGAGTGGGCCGGGTGTATACGAGGCTGCCCTGGAGTTCGGGCAGATCTCCGGGATGGCCGATCGAGCTAGTCTGTTCAAATATGTCGTCAAGGGCGTCGCCACGAAATACGGCATCACGCCATGCTTTATGGCCAAGCCACGCGCCGGGCTTCCGGGTAATAGTGGACATATCCACGTCTCGGTCGTCGACAAGGATGGCAGGAATCTATTATTCCGCGAGATCAAAGACGAGAACGCGCAATATCCCGACATCGCCGAATTAAGCGATCTCGGGCGACACTTTCTGGCGGGTATCTTAGATGGCTTAGCAGATGTCATGCCTATGGTTGCGCCCACCATTAATAGTTACAAGCGCCTAGTCGAGAACTTTTGGGCACCTGTCACCGTGTCCTGGGGCCTGGAGAATCGCGCCGCATCCATCCGGCTGATAGCACCGCCAACCTCCAAACCAGGCGCGACGCGCTTCGAGGTACGCGTCGCGGGCGCCGACGCGAATCCCTACTACGTTATGGCCGCGATCCTAGGGCTCGGATGGCGTGGCGTCGAGAAGAAGCTCGAGATCCCGTGCCCGCCGCTCGGTAAGGGCCAAGACGTCGGCGGGAGCGAGGACAAGGGCGAGCGGCTGGCCAAGAGCCTCAAGGAGGCCACGGAGCGGTTCATGCGCAAGGACAGCGTCGCGCGCGAGGTCTTCGGGGACCATTTCGTGGACCACTTTGGCGGCACCAGGGAGCACGAGGTGAGGTTGTGGGACGAGGCCGTCACGGACTGGGAGCTGAAGCGGTATATCGAGACGGTATAGATGCAACGGAATAGTCGCAACTGGGTGAGGTTACCACGATCCGGGCGTACTGTTACGTATATCTTTGTTTTCTAGAACTGGGCATTTTGTGTGATACCCTTTGCAGCAACGCTGCGCTAGGCGGTTTTGCGCTGGAATGGTAAAAGATTAGAGATTGGTCGATTACATGGTTACTCGATACTGCATATGAAGATCTGAGGTGTTCGCGGGGTCTGATGCTGCTGTAGTGTAAGGCAGGATATTAAATTCGTGAAGGCCAATGTCAGAAACGCCTCGATGTTGCACATTATCTCTCAATAAGGCGAAAGTCAGTACGATGCACCATCCTTACGGGACATGATCCATGCAGCATTCCCATATGCAAAACCGTCTCGTTTCACGCCTATAACCAGTAGGATGGACCACGGTAAAGGTAGGTCCTAACTTGGTCAGCCACTAACTTGCAGAGAGGACACAGATCGAACCTCCGACCAGAGGTACTCCATGTAGACTTCTATACCGGTCAATTACTGGAAAGCTTGCATTTGTCAGTCGCTATTTACGGTAGGTAGGGTCAGACTGCACATGTGCACACAAGCACCAAACTTGGCCTCTTTGCAACTCGAGAGTGAGGTCGGGAACATCAACGACGATTTGCTCTACTTCCCCCAGTAGACTGGCAGCGTTGTCAGCCTCCTCTAGTCCAATTTCTCTTCAAATATGCGGTGAACAGTCCGCGCACTTCATTGATTTCAAAACCACTTTCTCTTTCAGGTTCCCCCAACCTTTGTGATGCTCCCCTGCCCCTTTTCTCTGAGCTCTACCCCCGTGGTCGCGAGCATCGGGTCTTAACGCGAATGACCTCAACACAAAGAGATGATGCCACCTCATCCCGCCCATCGCGTTGGCTGCCAACCCAAGCTTATCCAGAACAATCAACTCGCTGTGGAGAGCTCGGTGCTACCACCTTGGTATCGACCAATGTTGAAAGCGATGTCCTTACCGGGGATATGGTATCATATCATCTAGCATCTAATTAGCGAGCAACAATGGAGAGCATCAATTCTTACTTGGTCCGGTTCTAGCGTCGGTGATGCGATGAGAATCTCATGAAAGATTCTGCTACTTTTTCACGTAGCTCGTCGTCCATCGACGTAGAAGAGTCGAGTCGTCCTTCTCACTTGCTGAAGCGCTCTATCAGCGCGAGTTGACCTCGTATTCTTTTCTACACTCCTCATCGAATCGCCCTTCATGGTGAGCAGAGATAGGATCAGTTCAGACGATCCCGGGGCGCCCCAGGGAGCTGTAGACGCAGTGAAGTCGTCAGGGGACACATCAGCTGCAACCTCCGAGAAAGACCTCGATGACACCTATCAAGGGTTTAAAGACAGCGAAGGCCTCGAATTCAGTGAGGACGAGGCGAACAGCGCCCTGTGAAAGATCGATTTTCACGTCATTCCTATCTTCTTCATAACGTATCCGCTTCAGTACCTCGACAAGAACTTCATCAACTTCGCCAACGCGTTCGGCTCACACGAGGGAACAAATATCTCGGGGCAGGACTATTCGTGGCTCAGCAGGTTTCACGGCGCAGTGTTGTCATCTGCTGGACCATTGGCTGACGCTCGTTGCGAGGCTCCATCTTCTACTTGGGATACGTGGTCTCCCAGCTCCCCTGCGTAATTGATGCAACGGTTCTCCGTGGGCCGCTTCGTGTCCTTGACCGGAAAAGATGAAGAATATAATCTTTATGTATAATACTCTGTTTAAAATGTAAAGAAGTATTTTTTAGCGTGGGGAGTCATCCTGCTGACGACGCCGGCCTGCTCCTCGTTCGTCGGCGTGGTGACGAACAGGTTCCTGCTCGGCTTGTTCGAGGCTGCGGTTAATCGGACGCTCGTCTTCATCATGTCGCTCTGGTAACACGGCAGCGGAGCAGTTGCTGCGGCTCGAGGCCTACTACTGGACCAGCGGCATCGCGGCCATGTTCGGGGGCCTCGTGGGCTACGCCGTGAGGCACATCGGAACGGGGCTCCCACGGTGGATGTACGTGCCCCTCATATTCGGAGCCCTCACCTTCGTGCAGGGCATCCTCGGCTTGCTCTTCCTGTCGGACTTGCCCTCCACTGCCCGCTTCGTACTCCGAGGGAGCGCGCTATTGCAGTCGAGCGGGTCTCGCGCAATAGGTAGGGCGTCAAGACTCAGCATTCCAAAAAGTACCGATCCGTACAGTGTCTGAAAGATCGTGAGTCACTACCGCTATCCGGCAACCCTGCCGTCATCTATAAGCGACGGACATCCGCCAGATTAGCCATTCTTCAATGTAGATAGTTATGTACTTTGTAGTACTTTGCTTCATGGAAGGATCGCTGACGCTACATAGCGCACAGGCGAGACCTGGATCCTGTCGTGACGGCCGTCGGCGCGCAGATCCTCAATTTGGCGCTGACCAGCTTCGCGAGTACGATCATAGGGAGTTTCGGTTTTGAACAGCTCAGCACGCAGTATATGCAGATTTGGGGGGGAGCGGGCGCTATGCAGTTCCTGGCCCTCATCAGCGGCGGCGTGTGCACGAGGTGGCCCGACAAGCAGTGCATCACCATGACGGTCGCCAACGCGATCCGCATCACGGGCATGGCTCTTCTCATACGTTTGCCGGACGGCAGCAAGATATGCGATGTCGTGTGTTCGATTTGGGGGCTGACTTGTCTGACAAATGGCAGTGGGGTCGCCTTGTAGCTATTTGGCTGTGCTAGTTTCAGGGGCTGGGCTTCAGCATGTCGTTGACGATGGTGTCATTGAATATCGCGGGCTCGGCGAAGAAGCAGCTCATTGCTTCGATTCTGTTCACGGGCTACTGTGTAGGGAGTGGCCCGTGATGTCCTTTTAGCTTCGCGCGTGCATCGTACTGACAGCTTCGCAGTATGTCTCTGCCGTAACGTTAACTTATCAATTCCCTCTCCTCAACCCTGTTTTAAATTAGCTCCCTTGCGTATCCCTCTCATGTTTATGTAGATATAGAGGATTGGAAATCTCGATCAGATGCTAACACAAACCAGATCATCGGACCTCAGGCTTTCATATCGAGCGAGGTCGGTAAGTCTCTCTACTGACAGGCAAGCGATGTCCGCATGGGAGTACTAACTGCGCGCAGCCCACTACCCCACGCATATATCGCGATGCTCATCGGATATAGCGTAGAGCTCGTCGCGATCCTGGTCCTCTACTCTTATATGTACCACGCCAACAAGGCGCGTGATGCAGCCGGCCCGGCCGATGAGAGAGTAAACTTCTGATACGACAGAACGAGTCACTGGACGCTTTTTGTTGTTGCCAGACGGCTCTCATGATCTAATTCCTTCGTGGTTCCAACACCAATAAGATGGAGTGCTAGTCATCAAAGGAGTTAGGCTAAAGATCTTGCTCGTACCATCCGGGATATGGCTTCGGGTTCGCGCAGTGGTCTTATAGAGCCACCCCGTTCTATCTCATTGTTGCGCTTCAAAAGAATTATCGAGTATAGCAGACGGCGGGGGAAACTCGAGAAGGATCTTCTGAAGCAGAAAGCTACTGTACTTGGTACATCCCCTCGGCGAGCCTTTTGTTAGTTATGCACCAACGCCTTATCGGGTTCTAAGGCTGTATTCAACGTAGGGACCCCTGAATATCGTTGAGCACCGAGGGCATGCCGTAGCAACGGATGCAAAAGGGGCGCCCTACTATCCACTCAGTCAATCAGTTTTCTCTTGCCTTACGGGCTAGGTTCGCGGCGGAGTCGACGACGGATACCAACTCCGTTAGGTAGTAGCAGTATAATACGAGACAGTCAACCCTTTACGCTCCCAACACTCCTGAGAGAATATTGGGAAATCCGAGCCGTGCAAAATCAACATTGAAGGTATTTCGAACAACCACGATTGCCCTCTAGATTTAGGATGACAAGCTTCGAAGACCTGAGAATATTCGTCCGGCATTGTCGGCAAAGCAGATGGACACGGCTGGGCGCATGTGAGCAGCATAAGAAGCTATCCATAGTGACGAAGATGGATGGCCCTCTCTCGCCGGGATTAACTCCTGCCATATGTGATTCAGGGGCAATAGCATACGCCCTGTCGGGCCTGGGAGTCTTGCGAGCATTTCTCGATTTAGTCAACCTGTTTCTTCAGAACATTTTCGACGAATGCGCGTAATATCGTCCGACTGCAATACAACTCAGAGGTCAGCCAGGAAACCCGTCTGGTCTATCCATGCATGTGCGGGTTCTATATCAAGTACCGTACGGACGACAATGTCCTTGGGCGGAATCGCCGTTTAATCCTTGGGACCGTCCGCCGCGCATGCGTAATGACTAATTTTGGATAAGTAACCTTCACCGTGCGCGGAGGCTGAGCAGACGCCTCCTGCATTCCATTCTTTGTAGGTAATCGTCGAATGACCTAAGCGCAGGGGCCCCGCTGATTGGATGACTATTCCCGAACTGAGATGGGAGTGACCTGCGCCCCTGTATATCTGTTTGGCGGCCTCAGCAGTAGTTCGCGGGTCGTCCCGGGTGCGCCGGTGACCTCCATTGCTGACGAATGAAAATGCTACAACACAAAAGGCAACGGGATGATTAATGAAGGATACTTAAGGCGGCCACTTGATCTCAGCAAGAAGCTAGGAAATGTACTGGCCAGGAATAGGATCACAACTGGAACACACAGAAAGGGGTTGGCGCGGTAATTGAAGAGCAGGAACGACGGATAACTCATGGAATGAATTCAAATTTGAATTGAAACGAGTGCAGGAGCAGCACAAAAGGAACAGAGGGGCAAGGGAATGAGCGTTGGGAAGAGTTCTTCCTAACCAAAAAGCAAGACACACACACTTCAAACCCAAGATTGAAAAAAAAAATTTTGAAAAAAGAAAAGAAAAGCGAGAGGGTAAAAACGTAGTGAAGGCAACTTGAACTTCCCGTTCTTTTCACCGAACTCCTCACAGCCGTCAATGCTACCTCGGTGAACCGTGAATGCCCCAAGTAACGCCAAGAAGGCCATGATGATGCACCCCGTCGCTCTATGATACAGATGTACCGCCAAGACCCTCAACGGTCAGCCACGACCACGAGAGGTCTCGTTTAGTACCGCGCAGGCGGGATAGGCCAGTGTCGCAGCATAGTATCGACCGCTTGAGTCCATTCGTCCTCGAAGTACTGGGCGAGCTGATGCGCTTCTTCCTGGGAGGGATCTCGGCCATCCCACATCTCCTTCTTCCAGGACTGGGCTTTCGCGTAGCTGGATATCAGATCTCTACCATTCCGCGTTAGTCGGGGAGTGACGTCTCGACGCGCAGTAAGGATATGGTAAAGGGCGTGGGCCATTACTTACAGATCCTTCATTTTCATTAAACAGAGCCAGGGCAAGTTCCAGCTCCGGTTCGAATCTGGATCATTCTGGACCCTATACAGGGCGTCGTCGACAAGGTCGCTCGAAAACGGATAGTTTCTCGTCAGGCCGCTAAGCTCAGTGAGGAACTGATTGCTCGTTACGTAATATTTCCATGCACTGGTCATCGGTTCCTGAAATGCTTGGGCGTCGTCTTCGTTTTCGCAGCTCGCAGCGACGCGCTCAATACGACATAGTTCCGTAAGCGTATTGACTCGATGAGTCCTTAGCGAGTCGATGAGTTGCTGGACAGAAGACTGTAAGTTGTCAGTTCAGCTTGTTCGATAAACCGGCTCTCGCTGAGAAATCGTTGATAATTAGAGGAGATAGGCGTGATAGGGTAGGGAGACAAGTTTGCTGCGAAGAATCCATCACGCACTTGGGAAGGTCTCCCTTTCTTGCTACTACGGGAGCTTGAATGACCAGATTCCCTGGAGCGGTTCGAACGGGACGACGGGGACATAATGATATGAAGTCACAAGATCTGGCCGAGTGTCTGATAGTGTGTGACGGGACTGAAAGCTGAGCCAACATGCACAGGAATAGCCGAAGAGACGCACCAACAACATAGCAGGTGACTTGCATTTATATATTTTCAAAACCATCAGCGGGTCTTCTACGGACTTGAAGTACCTGACGTGTCCAAGAAGAGTCTGTTGTAAGCATACATCATTCTCCCGACCAATATCAGCTTTGGCTTTTCCCCGGGGAACCAGTGAAGGACGACCTCGATATAGAAGGTGAACGAGGAGCGTGACTGGTAAATGGCATAGGACGGTCTGTAGATAGAAATAATATGGGTGATGATCAAGTTCGAAGCACCCCTCCCCCCTTTTGGGTAGACGCGTCAACGGTGTTCGGCGATCCACCTAGATATCCGAGAATAGTTGAAGGAGGCTCTGCTGTGAAAGTTCGGATAATCAACTCATGGGAGGTATGTGCTGAGCCGGGGCTCCTACACACTCACAAATGCATTTGCCTCCCATCTTCATGGGATGAAGGGCGTTGCGGCAGTGTCTGCCAACTCCGAGCTTTTTATTCTATAAATTCACCCTGTGTAACAAACTTTCGAACGATAGACGCAGATCAGGTAGCTGGATCCAGGGCATCAAACGGGCTGATGCTGTAGGAACGCTGTGTGTCTAGGCAACACCGAAACCGCCGGTCGGCAGTAAGGATATGGTCTCAGAGTGTGAAAGTAACGTCACATATATCCCGGGGAGAGGTTGACAAGAGGTTATTCAGCAAAAAGTTTTCGGTGAACGGAAGCTAGAACCAGGGTCCAACATAGACGTCAGTCTCTGACGCCAGTATCTCACGTGGTTTGTGGAAGACTATACAGGGGCATCCTGACGCACCCCAGAACGATCTTGCGTAGACAGGAAAGTAACAATGAGTCGAATTCCGTTTTTCGCAGGACATAAAATATGGGCACAAGCTTGATGGATCACACGAGCGCCTCATCCACACTGGCGCAGGGGCTTGTATGCCCGGAGCTGGCGCCGTAGTCTCACAATCCATCAACTCATGGCTTGCTTGTCGAGCTTCAAATTCAGGATGTCCTTGGAATATTTCGGCGAAAATTGAGCCCGTTAGCCGTTCTAGAAGGAAGTTTTGGTCGTACTCTGTGTCTCGGATGCCGCTTTTGGAAAATGAATGAGACTTAAGATCTTCGATAGGAATATCTGTCGGTCTCATTGGACAGCTGGCCGGAGATGACTGCTGACAGGATTGTATTTTTGGTCCAAGAACGGCGTCCGCTTAAGAAGCGATGATATGGAAATAGGATGGCGTGTCTCAACCAAAATAGGAAAGCTCGAGGTTTTGAAGCCTCATTGGGCAAAAACGGGGAGGCCGTTATGGTTATGGCGCCGTACGGTCCCGGCTGATGAGAAGTAAGAATTTAGGCCGCAGAGTTCTCGCCTCGTAGGGCTGGAGGCGTAGTCTTGGCACACCATTTAAGGCTGTAGCTGAAGGATTGCCGTCAAATCAGGACGAGGTTGCAAACAGCAACCAACATCATTGTCTGGGCATCTTAACCCAGTGGGGTGGTGCGCCGTAAGCGCATGAATGCTAGATTACCTCACACTAGATCCTCATGCAGTGTACCGCTTCACACGTTATGGGTCGTCTCCAGTCGAACTCGCTACGTAGACAGGAGAGGCTCGGCGTCTTGCATCCACCAGGGATGGGATTCCTCCACAGACTTGTCAGCCATCTGGGAGGGTGCCCTGGAGATCGCATCTCGAGTTCAAGGACGCATCGATCCCTCATAAGTACTGTACAGCCCGGCATGGTTACGCGGCGACGGCTCCACTTGCCGGGAAATGTGAATATATGTCCGATTAACTCTGGTATGGAGCCGTGCGTACCTTGGAGAATAGTAATAACTTTGTTATTCATAGGTAGCTTGACGTCATCCGCGGAACTCACCTGACGTAGTCATTGGCTAAGGTCATCCATAATAGAGAATTGGCGCCATCGTCGTCGCGGAGATAGGCTTGTACCGACGATATATTGCGTGTGTAGTGACCTTGAGAGGCACGATATGCGGCAATCGATCCTGCGTACCCTACCATTAGCTTTCGTTGTATGAATCGATGTCGAACCCGATAGCGCTATCTCTGGAGGGTAAGGGAAGTACGCCGAATGAATTATTAACAAGGGGAATAAATTTGGACAATTGTTCGGTTAAAATCTATAATACTATGGAATTCTGAGTTGTATGTGTGTCGGGGCGTTAATGAACGAAGCATTGGTAGAGGTATAGTAACCAGGTAATTGGGTGTCTGACATGGAAACCTAGAGGAATGCATGAACCACGTGCAGGTCACTGTGCTTCGGTCGCTTGATCGCGCTTAGCGCGTCTAGATGTGTGGACTGGGATCTATCACACCAATAAGGCAATCACCTGGCAGGGGTGGCAGGGGAAAGCATATACGTCGCTCAGAGACATCCATTCCAACTTCCAATCCGTCTGGATGCCAAATTAAACCGTTGCCGGTTCAAAAACGCTTCGGTTGAGTGGAGTTCTTTACGCGGCCGGTCCCTGAATCAAGGACCCCTATATGCGTATTGCCCTTTTATCCAAGCCGGTAGTGCCTCTGCCAAGTCATCTGGACAGAAGCTCTAGAGACTTGTAAAATCGTAGCTTCATTCTAAGTCGTTGGAATAACAATGATTTTGAGCAGGTAGATTAAATAGGTAGCTACCCGCGCTTTCCCTGTCGCGCTGAGCGACTGTTAAATTTTAGATCCCAAACGCCCCCTGTAAATGCAGACATCCAGAATCGCGATCGCCTATGAAAACACGGATACACGCCCCGGGACGCGCAGTTCTCAACCAGGGGAGAGATTACGCGCATCGGTGATCCATCGACTGTTGCTGATCTCCATCCTCGTTCTCGTCCTCTTCCTCATCCTCGAAGCCATCATCGGTGCTTTCAAGCCCCTCTCCATGAATGGCGTAGGTTCCGAAGCAACCGGCGAGAGCAATACCAGCAAATATACCCCATGCCAACGCTTCTCCCTTTGGTTGTACGTGCGTCGAGACGGTGAAGAGGCCCCCAGATATGAAAGGTCCCACGCTCCGACCGGCCGCGGAAAGGGTCTGTGCGATTCCATTCAGGGTCCCGAGGCTCGCGTGAGAGGGTGCCGAATTCGTAATCTGTTATACGGGGTTAGCGACTCCCGTTCCATTGCTACAATCCTTTCTTTACTGTAGTAACCTACCAGCAGCATCACGCTAGAGAGACCGCCAACTGCACAGATATTTTTGATGATGAGGATGAAGCCGAGCTCGGCGTATAGCCAGAGTTTGCTATCACCAACCCCGAAGGGCGGCTTTGAGTCCTGATAGCCGACGAATGGCATCAGAGCCATGGTTACCCCGAACCCGAACAGAGATCCGCGGTAGGTACCGACATTTCCAACACGGGATTTCAGCGACCTGAAGAGAAAAAGCTGGAACAAGATCGTGACAATGCCGGCAACTGAAAGACTGACACCGATCACATCTGCACGGAGATCTCGTCCCGTAGGTGGCTGTGCAGAGGCAAACACCGGGTAAAGACTGTTGAAGGAGCTATTTGATAACTGAAAGACGAGGGAAGTGGTCAAGAGGACTATCGTCGTGCGGTTAAGGATCTGGCGCCAAGTCGCAGGATCAGATGGGAGCTTCGCATCCGATGCGCCTTCATCGTCTCTGCTCGGATCCAGGAGGCCCCTTTCCTCCCTAGCATCACGTCCGTTGTCGTCACTCTCGTCCGCGGCTCCGTCTGTCTGTCTACTACGTCGCCAGCTTAAGGAATGCTTGAGACCCTTCTTAGCCCTTCCCAGGCAACGAGATAGCCAGCGCACCTTCTGCGTCCAATCGGGGCCATCCCCTCCCTCTTCCCGCTCCAAGGTTTCTTCAAACCATATGCTTAACACTACAACACTGAGCGCAAGTAGTGAAGCTCCTAGGATGTTTGGGGCAAGGTAGGGAAACTTGTCTTTCGCAATCTTTCCCACCAAAAGTCCACCGAGAGCAGGTCCCGTGATAGAGCCTAAGCTATATACCTAGAATAGAGGTCAGAGTGGTCCCAGTATAACGCCCTACTTCCAGCTTGGCTATGGGGGTGGGATTATCGTGCTTACCACAGGCAACCACGTGAATGCCCTGCTCTGGTTGCTCCGGTCGGTCAACTCCCCAAGACATGTCGGTACCACCGCGGCGTTCCCGTTGAGAAGACCCATGGCCACGTGCACGAGCACGATATGCCAGTACCTGGAACAGAACCCAAAGAAGGTAAAGCAGACGCATAACAGCGACGTGCCCAGCAGCATAACAGGTTTTCGTCCAACACGGTCTGCCAAGTACCCCCAAAATAGGTTCGTAGCTAGCTGGGCGACGGCGAATGCCGAGGCCAGCAGCCCGACGTATAAGCCAACCTGGTCCGGGGCGACGTCAGGAAAGGAGCCGATCATCTCGGGCAGATATGGCGATATCGAATTCAGCGCCGACTGTTCGGACAGGGAGAGCAGGGCGAGTAACGCGAGCTGGTTGACGGGCAACGGGGTGGCGCCATGTTCGTCTTCATCATGTGAACCAGGGGACTCGGAACCCGAGCCGGAAGATTGTCGTCGGCCGGGTGTCTTGGGCGGCGGTGTAGGGAAGGTGTGATAGCGATGCGCTGTCGATATGCGGCGGATGGGCCTTCGGGTCGAGCGCAACGTAGGGAGCGGCGAGCCAGCCCTGAATGACCCGGTACGGCCCTGTTCTCTGCCTGGCCTTTCCCTTCCCGGCTGGCGAGAAGATGACGACGGCGCTGTTGTCGCGGCGGCGGCGGCGGCGGCGGCATACGTCGCGCGAACCATCTCTGCCGCAGTGGGTTAAGGAAGCCGAGGGTCTTGAGAGCTTCCTTGCCCGTTGGCCTGACTACATCAACTCTATCCAACGGGGCCGAAACACGTTCTCTACCTTGAAACAGGGAGAACTGCAGTTGGCATGAATAAATGGGTAGATACAACGAATAGGAAGCTTGAATTGAGAAGGCGATAGAGCAGCGGATTGAAGTAGGAGATTGGAGAATTCATCATGACTGGGGCAAGCGACTCAGAATGTGTTCCCATGACGACAACGGCCGACGGCTTGTGCCCTACGTACCTGAAACTGTATGTACTTGTATTGTACCGTTAGATGATCGGCGCTAATTCCGGTACCGTTATACACTTAGAGGTCCATGGTATAGTGCGCAGGTGCCTTCATAACGAATTCAACTTTGATCCCTAGGGTTGGAAACTTGACCCCCACAACTTCAGAACAAGAAGAAACCATACGCTACGTGCATTCGAGTCGGGAGGTCGAATGAAGTGAGAAATTCAGTGAAAGGGAGATCTTCAGGCTCGTTGGTTTTGTTTTCGTGTGTATAGACCCGCTTGGGATGCCTATCTGGTACAGCGCTGCCGCAGTGGCAGTTATTACTGCGGGGATGGTACATTCATACCTACCTTTGAGCAGCCCCGCCTTGTATGTATAATGCGGAGCCCCTCAGTCTCTGTACATCGCCTGACAACCAGGTATTGCCATCTCTCCCTCTCATTAGAGACCTATTCATTCAGCGATTACAATGACGGCAGTGCTTCGATGCTCGCTGGAGATGCCCAAACGCAATGTAATCCCCAATTGCGAGTTCATTTGGCGATATACACCCTGAGCCTGCTCAACCATCCCGGAGCTCAGCCCTCATGACTCGGAAAGCACTCGTTGACGTCACCTGAGAAAGTCAAGCAAGCGTCCCTCTGGCATGGCACTTGTCAGACTTTGCTCAGGGCGTCGTCGTATGCGTGGGTCTTGACACCGTCCAAAACTACAGTACGAGGCATCGACTCAATCAAAGAAACCGATTCACAGAATAGGAAGACGTTATTCTCAATGCCTGAGGCCATGAAAGCCTCTATCGCCATGCAAAGTATGGATGTCCAGCGCCTTTAACAAACATTATGCTCTATACATCTTAAGTTGGAAGCAATCTCTCTCCTGGCCCGTAGGCATCCGTCCGCATCTGTATCATCCCACCAGTTGAAATGAGAGAGCGTCGCTTTAGACTTTCTTTGTCCCAAGCGGCTCTAGCAATGTACTAGGGTGGTGGAAGGTCATCTCTTTCCACATAGTCCTATTTGGGAATCTCATCCGGGTGGACATACGGCCCGGTCCCTTGTAGGTGCGAAACTGGATTCTGCTGAACCGAGTCGTCACCGTTTGCGCATGCGCTAACGTCCGACGCCGGCTCGCCACAGCACGAGACCAACACGCTGGCATCGTTCTTCTTCCCAGGGACGTCCAGCGCTGGGTTACTGGTGAAGAAGTCGGCGGGCTTGATATGGAACTGGTGGATCTCGCAGGGCCTGTTGAATCGGTCAATCATACATGCGTAAGTAACATACGGTAGGTAGTTCTGGACGGCGGATTCCACTCACATGACTGGCCAATCCTCGACCCTGGGATTGTGCGTCAGCCCGAACACGTTCCACACGACAGGGGTGCTCTTCTGGCCCTTCACGCTCGCATCGCCGTTGGCGTGCCCGTTAGACCCACCCCCTTGTTCTAAACCGTCTACGAACCAGTCACCTCTCCTAACCATGGCCTTGACACCTCCGGCCTCCTCCTTGCTCTGGTTCGTGAACTCGCCCGCTGCCCACAGCTCGCCATCCCGATAACCGGTGACCCAGAGGTGGTGCTTCGCGTAGGGGGCCCGGGCCGCCTGCGTGCTGTTATCGTCCGCCAGCATGAGCTGCGTCGCCGTAGGCGCAAACTTGTAGCTGATATTCTTGCCGCTGATCGGATTGGTCTTATCAATGTTCTCCATGCGTACCGTTCGGTTGTAGCGGGGTTTCGCATCTGCGTACGTCGCGCGCTCGATCCTCTGCCGTCGGATTTCGTAGCCGTTGCCGTAGGGGTTCGTCTTGGGATTCATCGGCACCGGGTGGCTTTCCTCGAGGACCACCGCGGTGTCCCCAGCTGCGTAGGAATCGATGCTAGGATCGATACGAACAGCGAAGATGTGCTGGTGATTTTGCGCCAAGACTCCAGGAGAGACGATATTACCGTACCCCGACCTTTTGCCCCCTTCGATAGGAACAACGCTGACAATCCCGGTCGCACGGGTCTCGACCGTGATGCCTCCAGCAAGATCGAGTTTATACATGAAGACATACTCGTAATTCGCAAGTGTGGCGATGAACTGTATGACGAGCTCGCGATGCCGCGTCACAACGGCCCGTTCCGTTCGGAAGTTCGTGTGCTTCCAGCCAATGCCATTGTCCTGTTCATGAAGACACACGACGTTCTTGGCCAAGGTCGGCTTGCCCTGTTTATTTGTGACCCACACATCAAAGTAGTGAATTGCACCTAGACAATCACATCCCAACTTCATATTGTTTGCGGCCCTTCCGATGCCGCCATCCCCGAAGTCGAAAGCTTGTTTGCGATGAAAAGGGGGTCGGGGGTCGCCATATGGCACCGTCATCTCAGAGAACGAAAGCCGATACAGGATCGGCCTATTCCCGTAGCACACATCATGAAGCACCGCGCCTTCTCGCGGCGTGAAGCCAACTCTGAAACGCCAGTTCTGCCACTCAACCAGATTATCAGGGTGAATCTTGAAGGATGTCCCCTCCGGCTGCACGACGTTGATGGGCTTAAGGTCGGTCCGAAGAGGTCGGTCTAATAGTTCGGGGACGAACTCTGCCGGTTTTGCGTTCCCGAACAGTTTCATCGGCTTTTCCGACCGTGGCTTTGGGTCGAGGCCATCCCCGTCACCACCTGTGGCTAGGCGATCGATTCTCACCACTTTCTTAGCATTGAAGTCCATGACCGGTATTATTGGTATGGGATAAGAGTAATGGTTGGAGTCTGGATTATTGTTGGCCGCATCCCGAGCGAACACCAGACCTTGCATATAACGCGGGACGGTTTCGTTGGGATCAAGTCCACCTTCGAATGATTAGTATGAATCTGCTTGCGCACATTGCGCCATGATTTATAGGTCAATTACCGTATGGCCAGGGATCTATGGTGATCTTGAAGTTCTCTGGTAGTATGAACTCGTTTAACGCTTCTTTGAACATGTCGGATGACATGCACGCGTCGTAGAAGAGGCCAAACTCCTCGGCAGTATAACTCGTCTGGCAATGTTCCGGGAACGTCTTGGTATTGCAAATCTCACCAGCTTCGACATTGACAATTGTCTCCGCCAGTGTAAACTTTCCATTTTCTATCACGTCGTAGAGCAATTTCACCAATCTTGGTGGCCTGACGGCCGCCGAAGGCCCTCCATGTTCCGCAATGAGGACCTGGACCAGCTCTGTCTTCTTTGGCTCCTCGACATGGATAGCTCTGAAGGCGAAGGCGACGCCCTCGCGACCTACCTTCTTGATAACAACATCGCGAGCTTTGAGGAGCTCATCTGCCGTGAGCGGTCTCAGGGGGTGTTGTGAACCGGATTTGAGTTGTCCTTCGACTGTCATGATGAACCGGAACTATGTAAGCTCTCTTCTGCCATCGGTTGCGGTCATGGACGGGACTTGTCCCCACGGCTATATATGATTCTCAACCCCGGCCCCATCGGCCAGTAGATGATTGAGGCCTTCCACTTACTGGTCAGCGACTCCGACGATTATCGTCTTGGCCTGCTCGAATATGGAATCACGTTCGAAGGGCAATGGTGGGGGAAGAGGGGCAGTTCTTGACGCGGATGTGGGGAAGCCGAAAAGGGGTCCTCTAATGTGTTACGCCGCCGTGACGCTCAGTAACACCCGTAAAGCGATCGGGAAGGTTCAAGCCAGAATAGGGAAGTCCTGCCGATGCCCAGACCAGAGACCGTCGCGCCCGGTTTGATAGCCGGCCATAACCTTATCAGCCCTGCATGTATACGACCACCCGGTCGCCGGCTATCGACGCCGTCACATAGCGCTATCTATACATTTGATAACTGACTTGAGGCCTCCTAATGTCCATCCCTTAATCAGCGATACCAAGGGTACTTAAAAGCTACGACTAGTGAAATAAATAAGGTTATAGTAACTACTTATAGTTATTACTAATAACTGTTAGTGCTAGAGTAGTTAACTTCTTTCTTCTTAGAGCGCAAATCAGTTTTAAATATATATTAAAAGTAATAATTATATAATACGAAACGACAGAGCTTTTATATTGATATATGATGTTTTTCGTCAGATATATAATACGGCCTTGTCACGCGTACGGCTTCCTTAAAGAGGACCCAGTTGATTGCTACAATTGCGATCAATCACCAGTCTTTTTGCCCTTTGGAGGTGCGGTGAGGGTGAAGCCAGTACAATATATTATAAAATAATTTCAATCTCCTTAAAAGCTTTTCTCTCTTTTATTTATACGTGATTTGAACGGTAATGTAAGACTTTAATATAGCAATGTATAATTTATGCCAAATATGCCAGCATATCTGTCAGGGTGCTAGGGGCGACTAGCCCAGAGCCTGATGCGAGGGGTCGGCGATTAGCCCAAAGTCCGATGCGGGGTCTATATATATGGGTGGTTTCTCCCCAGAGATGGGAAAGAAGGTCAGGTTTCACTGTTCTCAATAAATGGGTTACCTTGTCACTCTAACCTCTACAACAACATTTGACAATATCTTAGAAGACAGCAGTAAATGCGGAGCTCTAAGAGTTGGTTTGGGCTCGGTGCTTGTTTACAGTGTACATACACGGAAGTTAGTACTTACCTCTATAAGTTGAATAACATACTTGTATACATTACTTGCGCCTCCATCATCAACATTATCTTCTTAGAAAGCCTTCCAGGAAGTACTCTCAGCAGAGGGCCAGATCGCTTACCGCTGCTGTAAAGACCGTCGGCGCCGATTCGGCGGCAGTATAAGACTTTTCGTAGGACTCGTACGCTCCATCAAAAGGAGGCTCAATCAGCCGTTAATCCCGCGGCGGCTCAGATTCCAATATTCGTTATAATGCGAAACGGGACTCATTCCAGTTCGAGCTGGACGAGGGTCTCCATACGAGGAGTCGCGAAGGACGGTTGCGGAGCTAAGGGATGCAAATATGAAAGAATAATCACCGAATCACGGTCGGCTGACAAACTGCGAAGAAACTTGCGGTTCCCAGCCCTTAAATTGCCATAGAACGGACTGGTTGAAGACGCTGGGGTAGAATAGTCTCCCGAAGCGGCTCAAGATCGCTGCTCCGCGAGTCCGAACAGGAATCTGCCAACGGTACCATACGAAGATAACACGAGCAGCTTCTCTTCCGCTCCTTCATATCCCGTTCCAATCGGCCTCCCGAATCTAGGTATGTCGCGTCTGTACGCGAAAAGATTCAACAAAGGCTATTGTTAAACTTCTTTTTCCTTCTCAAGTTCCAGTCCCAGGGCTGCATACGAATCAGCTGCACGAGGGAAGGCCATCAATCTCCGGAGGCAACAGGCAGATCTCGTTAGGGAAACGTCATATTAAAAAAAAATAAACGTAAACAAAAACCTTCCTCCCTCTGCTTTTTTAAAAATTTTAATTTTAATTTCTTTCTTTCTTTCTTTCTTTCTTTCTTTTTTCTGTTGGGGAGGGGGGGGTATATATCGATGGGCCTCTTGGCTATTACCAGTACGAACAGCCCCATCGGTATACCTTCCTTCAGAGATGTTCGTTACCACTGGCCGCGTACAGAAAAGGGGCCAGTATAAGGCTGATTCACAACTGCAACTCCATCTTAGACGAAAAAGAAAATAACGATGGGCAGGGCTTCAGCGTTGAAGATACATCGATTTTCTTAGGCGAAGCCAGATTGCCCAGGTACTCGCCGAGTCTAAATCGGTGTTGGAGTCACCAAAGAAGGCCCTGTCAACCACCTCCATAGGCATTATGTTCTTCCCAAGGAGGGGTTCGTTGATAAAAAGAACCCCTGACTTCCTAGACGTACAAGTAAGGCGCTGACATGGTCAGTCAGGAGGATAGCCGTCACAAATATTCTAAACAGAATACTGCAACTGTGACCAGCGATAAGCATTGCTTTGAACACGGTTATATGCATCAAGAGCTCAATAGCCGCATGGTCACATAATAGTGACGGTAAGTAGGCGGCATCCATCTCAGCACTCCTACTATACTTATTAAAATCTCAATTCTAGATTACATTCCTGTCCTCCCGTCCCTGGTGCAGAGGATAAGAACAGCATAAGCATCAAGCTTGGGGTCAAACAGAGGCCGTCTCCAGAGAAGAAAAGAGCAGCTACTGTCATGTACCACGTCATCTTCGTCGCCGTCATCACTCATTGCAGCCCTCCCTTGCTTAGTACACGTATCTGAAATTGAGGTTCTCTCGGTCCGTGAGATCCTCGAACGCGTGAGTCATGTTCTCGTCCCTGGCCTCCGCAACACCGGCGGCAGCCATGTCATCGCGCTTCTTGTTTTGCCTGACCAGGTGCCAGCGGAAGAAAAGGAGGACGACTACCAGGACGCTATAGCAGCCCAGGTGGGTTGCGAACGCCGTGTAGTACTTGGGAGCCTCCCGTGCCAGGAACACCTGGGGCCCGATCGTGTTACCCGCTGACCAGAAGATGAAGTTGGTGGCCACCGTCACCGACTTCTTTGTCTGACCGCCCACGTTCCGCGACATCAATGACAGACCTAGAGTCTGTGCTGACCAGAACGACAGCGTGATGTAGTAACAGATGAGGAGGCCGACGTGTTGCGCCAACGTCTCGTTCGGAATCGTCATGAGGAGGATCGTACCGACGAACGACCTATTACATCAATATGTCAACCCAGGTTCGACAAGAGACAGGTGCGGGGGTGCGCGGATCTGGTACTTACGGGATGACGAATCCCAACATGGTCCAGATGTTCTGGTTAAACTTCTTGACCAGCCATACGGACCCGAGAAGAATGATGATGATGTAGAAACCGAGGACCATAGCGAGCAGCTGAGTCTCCAGGACCGAGAAGCCCAGCGACTGTCTGATGATGATATTGGCGAACGCTCCGAGACCGCTCGTCGGAAGGGTCGTCAGGAATTGGATTGCGGCATAGCACCAAGTCTGAGGATCCGTCAGGGCGTCCCAGACCTGCTCTTTCTTGAACTTCCGGTTCTGGATACCGGTCTGGTTATCGCGCACGCGCTCGACCATGAGACGTTTCTGTGAAGACAGCCAGCATCAGCAACTACTCTATTATCTATTCCAAGAAGGGAGCGGAGAAAAAAAAAGCAAACTTACATCGTCTTCCGAGTAACAATGGGCGCGCATCGGTGAATCCGGCATGTACCATAGGACAAAAAAGCCGAATAGGACGGAAATGATGCCGTAGGTCAGGAACAGCCACTGCCAGGACTTCAGAGGCCCGGTGGTTATCAGACTGAAGCAGTACGCCAGGAGACCGCCGACAATCTGCTGGGCGCCGTTCATCATGTACCAATACGTGACTCTCGAAGCCTGCTCCTCGCGCCTGTACCACATGGACGAGAGCACGACGAACGCCGGCTGGCAGGCTGACTCGAACAGACCGAGGAGCGTACGCACTATTATCAGTCCGACAAAGTTCTTGCAAGCGGCGTGGCAGGCCAGGACGGCACCCCAGGCTACAATGGAGAAGCCTAGATACTTGCCCACGGGCACCCTAGTTATGATCCAGTTCTAACGAGACGTCTATGATTAGTCGTCATTGCCTCCGAACGATGCCGGGGAAAGCTGTCGGCTCACCTGTGGGTATTCGACGACCAGGATGGTGATGTAAATACACGAGGTCAACCACGAGAACTGCTGGGTAACGTTGCCCTTCTCATCGGCGAGGCCAGTATCCTCCGGAAGTTTCATAATAGCGGCGAACGAGAGCGTGCCCTTGTCGATGGCTTGAATAAAGTACGTCAAGATCATGACCACCAGGACACGCTTGTCGATCAGCTTCCGCAGCCGGATGTTCTCCTCGGGCGTGAAGTCGATCCGTATGTCGCCCGCGTATTTGGCCAATTCCTTGTCCATTTTGTTGTAGTTCATGCGGCCCTCGGCCTTGCGCGCCTCCTCGGCGTCGTCGACGCTCAACGGGCGTGCGTGCTCGTTCTCAGCGAACGGCTTCTTCGGCCCGTCGCCCCCATGGGGCTGGACGATCTCGGGATCCGGGACCTCTGTCGACGACATCGTGATATCCGCAGCAAAGTTCGATAGAGGTAATCTTGGCAAGTAGCCAACGAACAAGGGCTATGCCTTTGCGGACCGTACCAGACCCGAATTAAACTTCGAATCTAGCTGGGTGAGAGCTGAGCAGGACTGAAAGAAAGGGAAGGTCAATCGGGGAGGGTTCATGCTGGCTCTTTATTCACCGCTGTGTAACCCCCCGACAGGATCCTGCAGCATTGCTACCCCGACCGCCAGGGGCACGAGCAAGACGACCATGGTTCCAGATCCACTGTTACGGCGTAAGGATTGAGGAGAAATCCAACAAAGTAATATGTGCGATGCGCCAGATGAGGGCAAGGCAGAGGTGCAGAATTTCTGGCCGGACTAACCCCAATATCCGGGGTGAGAGGATGGGGTAAATCTGGGGTTCTTCTCCAAATCTGGAGAAGAGAGCCAATTAACTGGCGGACCGAGTTGCATCCCCATCCGCTTCCTTGCCCCTGCCTTTTCCGGTTGTTTGACACCCTCGGGCAGAGCTCGACCGAGTCTGGCGGATCAGGGCAAGGGATCACAGAGCCAAAGGGTAAATGTCCACCAAACATGACCCGAAGCCCCCCAGCCTGACAATCGTTGGCGTCGGAGGATCGGGAAAGCACCCATCGGCCCTAGCATTGACGACGAGCACGGCGTGACAATCATGACGTTTCCCAGCGGGCCGGAACCCAATAATCTTTCGAATTGTTTGGTGAGGACACAGGAAAAAAGCCCAAGGGCTAGGCGAGGACGCATGCCATTAAAAAATTCTTTTCTTGTTTATCAGTAACCCTTCGGTGTCGGTTTCGAAGCGCCTCGCGAACTCGGACAGACCCATCGCGTGTCTCCATAAAATCTTGCTGTACCGAGCTCCGCGCGGAGTCACGGAGCACATCTTGGTTCGGCTTGGGTCTAAATTATTACTCCGCAGATGGCTCCCCTCACTGGGTGTCAGGAAGAGAAAGAAGTAGTAGATCAGCTCATGCTAAAAAAGAATGGCATGTGTCTTTTTGTAGCCCCTCTATCGCATTAGGCGACGCTCTGTGCACTCTAGACGTTCATTCAACACAAGCCATCAATTCCCGATCGCCCAAGATGCCGGCAGAGGTCCACGGTTTCAAATCTAGCGATATACACGCCAAGATCCAGCTGCTCATTGAAGGACTGGTAAACATCAAGGACCAGACGGGCGAGTTCCTGCTGACGCTGGAGGATGGCCGAGTCATCGACACGAAGGGGTGGAACGACTGGGAATGGACACATGGGATCGGACTGAACGGTATCTGGGCCTACTACTCGTTGACGGGCGACGAGAAGTACCTCAAGATCATCGAGGACTGGTTCGCGAACCGGTTCGCCGCCGGCGGCACGACCAAGAACATCAACACCATGGCCGTGTTCCTGACACTGGCCTACGTCTACGAGAAGACGGGCAACCAGACCTATCTCCCGTGGCTGGACAGCTGGGGCGAGTGGGCGTACCACGACCTAGAGAGGACCAAGTACGGCGGCATGCAGCATATCACTTACCTGGAGGTCAACGACCAGCAGCTGTGGGACGACACGCTCATGATGACCGTCGTGCCCCTGGCTAAGATCGGCAAGCTCCTCAACCGGCCGCATTACGTAGAGGAGTCGAAGCGGCAGTTCCTCATCCACATCAAATACCTGCTCGATACGAAGTCCGGACTCTTCTACCACGGCTGGACGTTCAACGAGGGCGGGCACAACTTCGCCAATGCGCTCTGGGCGAGGGGTAACGCGTGGTTGACCATCGTAATCCCCGAGTACTTGGAGCTCCTAGACCTGTCCGCCAACGACCCCATCCGGATACATCTCCTCGACACCCTGCACGCACAGGTCGAGGCCCTGAGACCGCTGCAGACGGCGTCCGGGCTGTGGCGCACTCTGCTCGATCAGCCCGAGGAGGAAGGCTCGTATGTTGAGTCGAGCGCGACCGCGGGATTTGCATACGGGATATTGAAGGCGCAGAGGAGGAAGTATATCGGTAACGAGTACCAGGATGTTGCGCTCAAGGCGATACGAGGCGTCCTGGACAACGTCGACGCCAATGGCGAGCTGTTGAACACGTCGTTTGGTACGGGCATGGGTCGGGACTTGCAACACTACAAGGACATTCCTATTACTAGCATGCCTTACGGCCAAGCCATGGCGATCATGGCACTCGTGGAGTTTTTAAGGGTCTTCATCTGATTGCGTCTACTAAGTTAGGCTACATTTTTATAAACGATTAGTGTTGCATGCGTGCTCCATCAGATCTCATCTTATCCTACCTATCTCGGATTGTCCCATAACTTCGGCCAGATAAGGACTCGTGTTGGTATTGTACATAGGCCGGGCGTCAGCAGCAGAAAGTGGCTTACAGAGGTCATTAACAAGCTAACAGCTAGAACCAAATGAACGCAAAGTATGCGGGACGAGGAGAAGCCGTATAAAGACGGTTACCAGCCGCGATGAACAACCCCGTACTCCGTCATTGCTCTTGCCGGGAGACTCAAAATTGTATTTAGCACTAGACGAGTCTCTGGCGGTCTCGGAACCAACCATCCGCTAGAAATCACCCGAGGGCCGAAGTGCAGACTCGGACCCGGCCTGACGTTACAAGAAGCCTCAAGAGAGCACAAGGCTCGGTGTTATCAGCATCACTAGATCAACGGTGACCCGCACGTTCCTTAGTTTCCGACCTAATATAGCGCCTTGCTGCGCGTTCATCAGCGTGAGCGATAGTAATTAGATGAGAATTGTATCGCTGTTGCAAGTCGCATGCGGAAAGCTTCCGACGTTCCCGAGGTATGCTTTCTCGTTTGCTCTCTACATCGCCGGGACATGATGCAAGTTGTAGCCGTGTTCTTCTGGGCGAAGGGATGAGCGACCCTGAATATGTCTGTTTGCTGTTTTACTTGAGGACTCATCCGAGCTAGACGATCATCTAATTTACGCACTTTGTCCAATCAATGAAGAGAAAGCTGTCTCTGCAAAGGGCATCACACTGACCGGTCTCTATTGCTCTCCATAGGCCCAGCTCTCGGGTGCGTTACTGATCTTTACTACTGTCTATGTGGTTAATCTGGTCACGTCAAATCCTCATTCCCTGTATCTGAGCCGTACTATTGCAGTCTACTTTGTCGCCCCCATTAAGTCACGTTGTGGTGCTAGAGGGGAACCATTCGCTCGTAGCCCCGGGTGTTGGTTGCTGAGCACTCCTCCGGTGCATCGTATGAGCTTCGCCTGTCGTTTAGTACGTACCCTCCGCGTTTCGCTTTAGTCCGTAGGCGCTAGGAAGGTTGATGTTGATGTTGAGTGTTTCAGGACAGTTGAGCTCATCTCTGCTCTCTGTTCGTCCCCAGATTTCTGTTAGTGCTAGTCACACACGAAAGTCACCCGTAAAGGAAACGCACCTTCTTATTGAGATCGAAACGGGTGTCCTCCGAAACTGCGCCTACGGGAGCATCGGCATTCGGATCAGGATTGCTGCATTGCTCTTGGTTGCCCTGCTGGCGGATGGCCTGCTGGAACACCAACAAACGGCCATATTCGGAATCTAACCCGCCTAATAGCATGAAGCAGATCATGTCCTCCTCCACATATTTCGAGACCCAAGCCTGCTTCAGATCGTGCATTCTGTTGAGTTCCCCTGCCGTGAGATGTATCTCGAGGCGTTCTGGGGTCTCGCTGATAATAGTCCCAAAATGCGACAAATCCACTAGCTCCGTGAAGGGTACAGATGAGGAAGATGCCCGGAAATAACATAAGATGTGTCCTGACTCTGAGGGAGGGTGTTGCCAATAGTAGTACGGAAGGTACGGATCGTCCAAGTCGTATACGAAGTCCGGCATGGTATAGGATGACGCTTGGTTTGCTTCCATACTCCAGGTATCAAGTTGAGCTTCCGTTCAAACGGGTCCGTCATGCAATAAATAACTATGTTGCTGTTCTTGGAAGGCGAGGGTTCCAAGCAAGATTTCCTGAGGGTTGATTGAGCCTTATTGCCTGGAGCGGGTTTTTTGTCACGTCCCGGTTGCCCATACAACGTGATAGGATGAAAGCGACGTAAACACGTAGTAGATACCTGAGCTTGCTGATGACACTTAGGCCACAAAGTATGCAAACCTGTAAGGGGAATAAATCATTATATATTGAAACTCGTAGCTGCTGAAGGTATCGTTGCATCATTGCTCGTGCTAGTCCCGCTCCTTCGTCATGTCGGCATCACGTCCGACCTATGGTGAATATCGTAATATAGCGCTTGAGACCAGATGTCATATCGAAAAACTGACCGTTGCGATAAAGCAGTAAAATTTCGTCGTGGATATGTCTCAGTTCTTCACTGATGATGGGAAGATGGTGAGGTGGTCGTCGTGATAAACAAGGTGCAGGGGTAAATTTTACTCGTCCATTTTGCAACACCCGTCACATCACAGCTCTCACTCTCCTTGATCTTTGTGTCTCCTCTCGGGTTATGGGATCTTAACCAGAAACAGAATATGCCCTACTCTGATCCACCACCTATCCTTGCCCGTCTAAAAGGCGACCGGTGAGTCTATTGTAATGCTCGCGGGCTTGTTCAAAGTGTTATCACTAGCTTTCTAATCCATATCCCTGGAGATGTTCACGGACCACTCTTGAACTGCAATTAAGGTTCTGGAGCATGCTAGCACATAACCCCTGAGAAATGTGCGAGGCTGCCCCACGGTGAAATTTCCGACCGTTGATACTGATCGTTGGCTGATATGTGATTTTTCGTGGAGGGTAACTCGGAGTTGTGGCTCGGCTGTTCACCTTGACGTTCCCTCGGCCGCCCTGAACTTGGCTTGAGATGTCAATGATGTCTATTGTAGGCCTTGATCACATATTTGGTGTGTGAAAGTTGCCAAATCCCATGGTCCAGGAAGGTACCCTGACACGTGGAAATATCAGACTTAGGCAACCTAGGAGAGGGAACATACTCTAACATCTCCCTGCGTGGTTGTTCGAGAACGAAGTAGAAATATCGGCTTGGAAACTGTAGTTCTGACAAAGCTTGACCTAGCACAATTTCAACTAGCTGGACAATGGAAGTAATTGCTTCAGTACCCGTTGATCTTTCAAGAAGCTTTGGGTTCAGAAATAGTGATATACGTCTTTGCAATCTCATCTGATGCTCTTCACGCTGTATCCGGACATATTTACACACCTTCTGGTAACCTTCGCTTCGCGACCATCTTCATCTTGCATGCCCATGCGGGCTTGGGATAAGAAGCCAAGGGTACAGATTCTCGGTGCCGGTCCGTCGCATGGAGGCTTCGAGCTCGTCCCTAAATCGGCTTTCGGTATAGTGATGGCGTCCTTATTGGCCGATTGCGTGTTTCTTCGTCCAATCACTTAGGGATAACTGATCACTCCTAATAGTATAGTCCGAACATTGAAACGAGCCTATGACGGTGTCGATTCATCTGATCATGTCCCAGTATATCTGAGCGCTGGTTGAACCATTGGAGAGTAATGATGGTGAGCCTGACACGTAATCATCCCATATCCATACTGGAGGCTAGCTAAGACCACGAGGAATACCTGGGAACACGAACTCAATGACACCCCCTTGATATATTCATTCTGCTAACAGGGAAGGATCAACTTATCCCGGCCTTTCCTTGTAATGGTCTGGCTCCGTGTGACCTTTTCAGCTCATGGTCCTATTCACTTGTCAATTCCATTCTGCAGTTATCGCGAGACAAGGCACTTGAGCCTTAACCTACCTACCAGGGCGCAGTCATACCGAAGCTACTGTACAGCTTGAAACGGCAAGGCAGAAAAGAGTGAACCGCATCTACGACGTACTAGTATCACGACTGTATCAAGTAGAGTAGACCCTGGACACCCTTTACTGCAAATGGCGTAAACAGCAGACGCGTAGCAAACGAGCTAGCCAAGATGAGGACCAATTCACGGTCTGCGGGGTCTCCGCGCGGTTGTAAAAACACTAGTATCATGTTAGTCGACTCCGGATCGAGAGACGTCAAGGATTTGCGTACGCCTGGACATAGGTCTTCACGTTCGGGTCGGCGATGTCTCGAACTACTCGTGCAAGCTCAGCGTCGGTCTCGGCCCTTCCCGCCTCGTTAATCGCCGATAACTGGGGAGCATGGTTCTCTTGTTTAAGGTCAGCGTTTCGAGGCCTTCCAAAAGGGTCGTGCAAGCACCGGAGCAGAAAACCGCAGGCACTCGTGCCGAATGCGGCGAGCGTACATACTAAACCAAGGGAGGACCATCGCCGTCGCTAGCCTTTCGCGGGCCCTCAGCTTTTTGTCTCGGGGCCAGCGGCCTAGCGGAAGTATCTCGGTCTGCTGGGCCACTTTCTCGAACCCCTCGTCGTGTAGCCACCCGGGCGTCTGAGGCGCGGGATCAAAAATCGTGCCGACGCTGGCAGCTAGTTGCTGGAATAACCTCGAGAGACGGGGTGTTATCTCGTCCTCCCCGAATTTGCCCTCGAAATCAAGCACCCTGCCCCTGATGTCGGTTATCTCGAGCCACCCTCCGGGTTTCAGCTTTTCAAATGCTTTGGCGATCAGAGCCGGCCAATCCCGTATCATGCCGGCCAAGGCCCGGACCTGGATGAAGTCCACCGATTCCGGGCTCATCTTCCAAGGTTTTTCGACATCGGCAATCTCGAACTTTACGTTCTTGGGCACCAGCTTGGCTTGGATAGAAGCTATATCGATACCGATGATGGTCGCCCCAGGATATCTGGCCGCCATCTCAACGGCCCAGCGGCCGGTTCCTGTGCCGATATCTACTATTACTTTGGCGTCGGGCGGGATTCTGGTCTGTAGGAGTCCAAGGTCAGCCATCGGGGAGCTCAGGACGAGTCAGCCAGGTGATAATGGTTGCTGAGAATCGTGCGTCAACCATCACCATCGCGTACTGACTCTGGTCTAACTAGGAGGTTATCTAGCCAGTGAACGCCGTCGGCGAACATGACCCGGGAAAAGAAATGACCGTCGCAAACTCACCGCCGTCAACTCGCCATCGAGGCATAACCGCAAAAGCCGATGGAGAGAATCCAACCGGCGCTGCTCGGACTCATCAAAAGGCAAGAAAACATTGCCGGCGGAGTGATAAGGATGGCCATAAGCCAGGGCGAACTGGTCAGTGAGCGATTCCTGATCGGCCGAAACGATGTCAGACTCCGTCTCCACAGAAGGACCAGCCGCAGCAGGCAATTCCTGAGGTCTTGATAAGACACCGGTCTTCAGCGCGAAAGGGCAGTAGAGCGTCACTTACCCTCTGTTTTTCCTCCTGGTCCATGGGACACATTCTCGCCGCGGTGTCCGAGCTCGCTCAGCCGTTGATGTGTCAATATACCATAGGACAGAAACCAGGCGCAGAGATACGACCCTCAGGAGCAAGTAATATTGTGGTCGCGCGGCGGCTGATAATAAGACCTCGCTCCGAGTTCCATTCCGTGGGGGTGGATTGAGAGGGGATGGGCCGAAACTTCTTCAATCTACTTGGCTGTCTATAGCGCCGGGAGCAGGCGTCTTAGCTTGGATCATTCGGCACGGGAGAAATCTGCAATGCAACGGCGCGAAATTGCAGGATCGGGTTCCTCTGCGATGCGGATTTAGGACGTTGCGCGCGTTGCGGGCCCTTCGGCAGATCAGTCTCGACGGCGCAAAGAGGCAGCAAGAATAAATTGAGTTGGTTCTCTTTCGGCTCGTTCGCCGTGGCTCCTCGGATGAGTTACACGGCGCATGCATTCGAGACGAGGAGACACGCGCAAGAGTAACTCAATCGCGCCATCATTCATGCACGTTGGGGGGCCTCTACAGATGACCGTGCAAGGTGATATGTTGCGAACGAGAATCCTTCACGCGCATACAGAGGTGGGTTTTTACGGGTGACCGCAGGGCTGTTTTTGCAGAGAGCTGGCATATTCCTCGCCATAGCCCTAGCTTCCGCTACGTATGGCAGTGGGGAGAAAACGGCGGAAAGTGGGTTGAATTATCCCCTATATGGAGACCTGAAGGCCCCGATCAGGGAGGGATCCCTACTGGTCGGAAATAGACCGCCACGCTGGCATCGCTTCGAAACGCCATGCAGAGGCATATGCCGATGTTCCACAGAAACCATGTGTCTTGTAACGCATACGGCCCACCTCTCTGTGCTTTCGTACGATAAGTTATACTACCTTGTCCCCACGGCTTCGAGCTGCTGCCCGTAGAATCTCCCGTGCTGTGCCGTGCCGCGCCGTGCCGAGTCCATTTTACATACGTAGGTAGGTAGGGGGTAAGGTGGTTGTCAAAATGGCTGTCGCACTTAATGGTGTATGATGGGCCTTCCATATGATAAGTATGGTCTCTCGCCTTGGAAGCGCAGTTTCCTGCGCCCCCCCCGACATCTATAGCACTTATTTGTTGTCTTAATCACCATTCCATGGCTGTGCTACTGGCCGGAGCCGGAACTACGTGCAGCACTTGGGCTCCACCATATATGTATGCACACTTCGGGACATAAAGTCACGTGTGTGTGTGTGTGTATAGTACAGCAATCGGAAGTGTGCTACCGATCTTCTCTGGGCAAGTCGGCAATAAGGTGCGAAGGGTGCGAAAGGAGCGCTGTTCTCGGTACCGGTTAGGACTAAAAGCGATACCGGCCATGATCTGAAGGTGACGCTTGAACGAGTGGCTATTGGTTTAGGCATAGGACTGGCTTTGCTGATGAACTGTAACGGATCACACATACATAGGTAGTTGTGCTAGTAAGCTGCGGATCTCCTGCTGAGAAGGCTTTAACATGCGTTGTGATAATCCCAATAACGTTGGGCGTGAGGGAGGCTGCGGGTTGAAGCTAAGGGTCGAGCATTCCGCGCCCATGATCCCTCGGCTTCCTTCTAGCCCGAGCCCATTAGAATTATCTTGAGGGTTCGCCATCTTTCTCTTTCATCTGAGATATTTTGAGCATACAGAATCGATATACGGAGCATGCTGTGTCGTCTCGGCTCTGTGAGTGGGTTACACTACCAGGTATGGTAGGTAGTAGCCGCAAGGCGCCCTGCTGCGGAAAATCTTACCACGTGCTGCGAACCCGATGGCGCTAATTGTTGTCAACGGCCGCACCGCCTTAACCGTTAAGGCGTGGGTGACAGGACAGGGATCGCCGCTAGCGAGCACCAACGTTCCTTATTTCTTGTGCGAGTCGCCCAGAATACATGCATGCACACGCTTCCACGCTTTCCACTTCTTAACCAGGGGATAGCAGCGGGCGATACGAGAAGGGGACTGTCATGAGAGCCAACCGAAGTAAGACTTCGAGCACTATCAATGACGAATAGGTGATTCAGCAAACGTGGGCAAACGTGCGGTGCAAAGTAGTTTGTTACCCGAAAAAGCACATGATAACCAAGAGGAAATGATCCTCTCGGATCATCGATGGGATATCCCGGGGTGTTCTCGGTGCTCCTCGCCATCGAATGTCAGAGCCGTCAGTTTTCTGCTTACCCGTTTCGCATTATGATAAGGATCCCCTTCCTGCTGGTAGGATAGGATTCTGACAAGAGTCAGCATAATGTGCTGTGGTAAAGCCGTTCCCCGCTAACTTCTCCACTCGCGGGCAGCGGCCATGCGACGCTACTCGTCGAGCTGAATGTGACTAAACTCCGATATGCACGTGGCAGTCAACCACAGCATTTTACGTTCCTTCTGCATAATTTCCAATCTGTACAAAGCTCGGCCGCGGCCCGGCGGACTAGGGTCGCTGAGAGGTTCCTTGCCCGCGCGGATGACGGAGGGTTTCCATACGTAGCCCTCAGTTAAAGCCACAACGTCAATTACTGCAGACTGGATTAACACTTCCCGCCCACGGACTGGATCTGGTAGCGGCTTAAAGCCGGGCAACGGACCGCGAGTCCCACGCCAGAATGACAGAACCGGCGAGGAATCACACTTTGTCCTCGCAGTGTTTAAAGATCAATCCGGACCTACAGGCCCGCACTTCGAAGAGTGAGAGTTGTATTAGGTTCAATCGGGAGACAATGCACAGTCAACTCTAGCGGATGCCTGGTCGGCCCAAAGGAGGACTTGAGGGATAATAGATCTCGGCCTCAGTACCTACGACACCGTGAGACATCAACGTCAGTGTCTATCTGCAAGGAGCTGCATGTCATCACCCACCACAGCGGGCGAATTCCTCATCGTCATACGCTGGACAAGCCCGTCAAGGCTGATATAGTCCGTCGTGGGGGATTAGATTGTGCCCTTTTCAGCTCCGATTCAACATCCAATGAAGCAACTGGGACCCTTCGGACTCCACCTTCCTCTTCGCTGCGCTTCGAGCGGAGCTCCTCAGCGACGCACATCCGAGCGAGCTCCAACCTACCGACTCTGCCACGGCAAAAATCATCGAGTGGCAGTAACTTCTTCCAGTATGGATAGGTGAATTCCTGCCATCTACCGAGCTCTCGCCAGTCCTTTCCGTGAATGTCGACTGTGGACCCACCGGACTGTAGTCTACGTTGATATGACCTTTTCGACATAGGAGATAGTCCTTCGGCTTCCCGGATTTACTCATAGATGTGTCTGCGGCCAGCCCGTGCGCCAACCGGCACTGCCGTCCCGTGGAACCCAGAGGTTTCCTTTCCAGTTCTGCAACATGTGTGATCGACTGTTAAGGGTTCACCGACGATGCGGCGACTGATGAACCACGTTTCCATTAGTTGGCCATCTCGAGGACGTTATCAAAGATGTTCAACAGCCTATAGCTTGCGGTTACCTCCAATCTGTGCCGATAATCCCCGGGTGCGAACAGCATGAGCTGACTCGGATAACCAGCTAGGGCTACTTCTGGACAACGAGACTACGTGGAACCGCGAGGGCAAAGAAGCTGTCTTACCTAGCTAGAGCTTCGCTGGTAGGGGCCTCTGCGTTCTCGTTTAACTACTCTTTGGAAATTCCGATTAACTTCAAAATCTCAGTAGCTCGTCTATTGGACTAGATCCCTCAATAGCCTCCTCCAGAACGTAGAACGTTCGGGCCGATCTTTTGGTCATGTAACTTCCTCAAAAGCCTTTGCCTTTCTCAACTTGCGACTGATCCTTGGACCGTTCTAGATGATATGTTAGCCCCGTTCGAAGACTTCTATAGACATATTTAAATCGACGATGATACGAGACGTGGAACAAGGACTGCTTTGGTAACGCCGGCCCTTTGCTGATGACAGGATGTGCTATCCAATCCCGGAGCTGTTTTACACCGCCGGCAAATAGCCGTCCAAAAAGCAAATTAGATTATCGACCTGTTCCAGGTTTCTCGTGCATAGCAATCCGGAATCGAGCACTCTGGGGTATACTCAGGCGCCAATCTGTCATCCCCAAGGGCTTCCGCCCAGGCTGTCATGAGTATCAATGGGGCAACGCGGAACCTGCATGTTCGTACTGTGGGAGAAAAGCAATGCCACAGACAACGAAGTTAGCTTGACCGCTGTCGCATCCGAGAAGCGACATCCACTGCCCAAGGGCTCCGTACGAAAGCTTCGCATTGTAACATCGTCGATAGGCGGTTGCGAAAGTCAGGGCGCTCGCTGGTGTCTCGACCCAACCCGGCTTTCCGCCTAGCATAAGCGGACGTCCGCGACCCCGATTCAGCGGCAGTATAGCTGTGCGTACATTAATAGACGAAGTGCGCGTTCGAGTCAGCTACTGTAGCTCATCGCTCCGATATGTTCATGTCGTCAAGCTAGCCGCGGTCGTATTTTACTTCCAGCACAAATCCAGCGCATGTGTCTCTGCGCCGCCGTCAACTGTGACTGAGAATCTCTCCTCTCGGAACCGGGAAGTTCTCATAGGGATGCATCCGGAACACGGGGGGTTCGTACCCAAGTCCTGCCATCGTATCTGTTATCGTTAAAGGCTGAATACGACGAGGTGTACCGCATTTCCGTTCGGGATCTACGTGACCGCCGCGCAGATCTACACCAGCGTAAGTTTTATATCACTTCTGAGTAGACTTAAAACGTGGTCATTGCCGAGCGAGAATTGACGGCCGGCCTATTCGTGTTAACCGTTACATCATGACAAGACCCTCGGATCTTGTTTGTATGAAGGTTGGTGGCGGATCTGGTGTCAGTCCTTGCTAATTTGCCGGAATAGAGTGGTCCAGAGCCTTGAACTGGCTCAACACACCGGTCAATGTCCAGGTCACGGCCTGCGTGCTCACGCGTTTTCTCGTAGGTAACTCTTATATAACTGATTGGTTTCCACAAAACCCAAGCCGCAGATTCGCATTCATCACCTGTAGGGGAAACGCAATTCTCAGCTTTATCCACGCGGCCGTGCCCGTGAATTGCGGAATCTAAGTCGTCGTCTGAACGGGCTTAAGAGCTCATCTTCATCTGATTCGCTCCTCATCGACGCAAGCCCAGGCCGTATGGACATCCTCACCGACAGAATTGCTGTCGACATTGCGTCCCTTCTATGTCGATTGTGTGGGGGCCAATTGAGTCCTCGCAGGGCCCTTGACGCCTCCTTGTGCATGTACTCAATATCTTAGAACACTCCAGACGTGTAATGTTGTGCGGAAATCATACAAGATTCCAGCACTTGGGTAAACCCAAAAGGTTTGTATTTATTCCGATATACCGGGTATCCAGTCAGATTGGCTGACAAAAGCAGACAGAACCACACTCGAGTCCTTGCTATTCTGAATGGACTGCTCCCGCACACGATCCAGGGACCCCCAGAATATCGGGTGCCCGTTGACCCATGAATAATGCCGAGAACACTCCTTCCGTTCCTATCCTAGCGCTTCCGAGGTCCGCCTTCCGCCTTCCGTCTTCCGGATCCGAAAATACCGTGCGTACTATCGCCGCTTCCAGTTTATCGTAAAACTAAGGGGCTATGACAACCGCGACTAAGCGGTCGGGGCGGCTTCGTCATACGCCGTATCCCCTCACCCCGAAATCACAACTCTGCGAACGTCGGTCAAAAAAGAGTGAGTGGGTCGGAGGAAGTCTAGCGACTTGGGAGTGATAGTTCTGGACATGGATCGAGGAGTTTATATACGTCCCCCTTCAGTCCCCGTCCTCTTGAAGCGATGAGTCTATGCTTGTTCGCCTTCTTTCTTCAAGCAAACAAGATTCGCAAGAGATCTAGTCTTTCATTACCGCTGATATGCCTTCACGCATTGACCACCATGACCAGTTCGAGCTATCCAAATCTCAAGTCTTGCTCAAGAAATATGATGTTTCCGACAACGGGTTTCTTCCCGGAGGGGTTCCGCTGGACCATCTACCGGATCCCCTGTATGCGCCTTGGGAGCATATTCTATCCCAGTTGCCGACGCTGCTGAAGAGGAAGACGATACGACGGTCGATTGACAACTTAGACGTCATATCGACTCAGAAATTGGATACGGAGAGGGAATGGCGCCGGGCGTACGTCGTTCTGTCGTTCCTTGCCCATGGATATATATGGGGAGGCGATAAGCCGTCGGAGGTTGGTTCTACCTCGCCGTATAGCTGACCATAGAGCCTAGCTGATGGACTTTAGATTCTACCGGCGGCCATATCAGTGCCATACGTCCAGGTCTCTGAGCACCTCGAACTCCCGCCGGTCGCAACATATGCGGCGCTGAACCTGTGGAACTTTACATCGTCCAGAAACGACTTTACGGACCTCGATAGCCTGAAAGCCCTGCACACCTTCAGCGGGACAGAAGATGAGTCGTGGTTCTTCTGTCTATCGGCAGCGATGGAATGCCAAGGCGCATATGTCATTCCCATTATGTTAGACGCGATAGAAGGGATCCAACGGAACGACTATCAGACAGTCGCTGATAGCCTTGACACCCTACGAGACTGTATAGAAAAGCTGTCTAGGGTGTTAGAGCGTATGCATGAACGATGCGATCCGATGGTGTTCTACCATCAGATCCGTCCGTACCTCGCGGGTAGCAGGAACATGGAACATGCCGGTCTCCCGAACGGAGTATTTTACGAGGAGGGAGACGGGAAAGGAAGCTGGAGGCAGTTGAGAGGCGGCAGCAACGGCCAGAGCTCCCTCATCCAGTTCTTCGACGTTGTCCTGGGGGTCGAACATAACTCTTCCGGCAACGCCGGCCAGCAGAGCCGCCAGGCCTCTACCGGGGGAGATCGTAAGCCGGTAGGCTTCCACGAGGAGATCCGCTCCTATATGCCGGAGCCGCATAGGAGATTCCTTCAGCATGTGTCTCGGATGGATAGCTTAAGAGATTTTGCCATGGGATCAGTGGTGTCGGATGAGCAGCGAAGGGTGCGGCAATCATTTCAGGCCGCGACCACGGCGCTCGCCGAGTTTAGGAGCAAGCATATGCAGATGGTGACGAGATACATCATCGTGCCCTCTCGGAGGCAGGGAGAGACCGAGGGTGTTAATTTGGCCGCCGCATCGACCAGAGCTTCTCTGGAGAAGCGGGCGGGTGCCGGGTTGACCGGAACGGGAGGCACGGCTCTGATACCGTTTTTACGGCAAACTCGGGACGAAACACTGCAAGCGGGCATGGGTCCTAGGGATAGCTTGATAGATGAGCGGCAGATCACAATATGAGTTGTTGAGTTTAACATCTATTGAAACTTTATCGCATAAGCATCAAAACATTTCTGCCACACTAAATGCTTTAGGGAGGAGAGGAGTGGTTGATCTCCCCTGGTGCGGAGTTGCAGTAGTCCATCTTAGCCGAATGCAACTATAAAGAACCGTGGCCAATCTTAGAAGCGGCCGGAGAATCCGAGCCCATGGAAAAGGTGGCACTCGCACTGATGATTATTGACTTGTTACTTAATTATGCCTCCCGGGGCGACACGATTGCGTTGGTCACAGAACGGTTATCAACCTGGTTGAATTCATTGCCTTTGTCGTGTCGCGCTTACAAACGGGTATTCATAAGAGAGAGTGTCATTACTCATGTCGCAGTAGCTTGTTCTTGGTTGATCTTGAGAGAGAAGTCGACGTGCGGCGTGCCCTGGTGGATGGAGCTGGTAGAGATGATGTCGATATCTGGACGTGTTAACGGGGCCGCTCGATGGGGCCAAGTGCTGGTTCGCAACTTACCATTGTTTGTGTAGTTAAAGACATTGTCTTCCCGTAGCCCGCCGCTGACCTCGATCAAGAACTCGCGTTTGCCTTTCCATTTCTCACGCAGGCTCTTGGCCGCGATCTTGACCCCCTCTCCGGTGAAGTTGTCGAGCATTACGACGTCAGCGCCGGCCGCTATCGCCTCGTCGGCCTCCTCTTCGTTCTGAACCTCGACCTCGACTTTCAGCGCGAAGCCACCGACCATCTTGGCGGTCTGTACGGCCTCCGTGATGCTGCCTCGGCTCCACACATGGTTGTCCTTGAGCATGATCATACTGCTGAGATCCATGCGGTGGGTGTCAGCGCCGCCGACAAGCATGCCGTACTTCTCGACGATGCGGAATCCCGGCGTCGTCTTGCGCGTCCCCGCAAGGATGCCCTCGTACCCAGCGCTCCGTAAGCTCAACAGCAGGTTACGGCTGACGGTGGCAATGCCGGAGCACCGAGCCAGCAAGTTCAAGCCCACCCTCTCGCCCAATAGCAGACCTCGCGCCGGGCCGGTCACGGTGGCAACCTTGGTCTTGCCGGAGCCGTCCTTGGGCCGGTTGATGTAGCTCCCCTCAACGGCATGCCACTCGACCGTACATCCGCACTGCTTGAATATCTCATTGAAGAATGGTACGCCTGCTATGATTCCGGCACTCTTGCCCCACAGGGTGGCGGTTCGGGGGTGGTCGCCCACTACGAAGCCGGCATAGTCGTAGGACGGTGTGTCTTCAGAGAGCCAGGAGGTGATTTGGGCTTTCCAGCTCGGCGGCAGGAGGTGCTCGAGGGAGCCGTGATAAATGGGTTGGTCTTTGTGCATCGAGGCGATCGTAAAAGTTCCGTCGGGTGAAGATCGAGATGAGGTATTGACGAATAGACTGTCAACCAGTAGATGCGGAAGCAAAGGTAGCTTACAGTAGGTAGTACGGCCTTTGCGGGGGTTACCTTAGACTGTGAAGCTTTCCTACAAGGTACCTAGGTACTTTGTAGGTACCTAGTAAACAGAATGACCAAGACGAAGCCCGTAAGCAGAAAAATGAAGCCTGTGAGCAATGAGCTGACGAGATAGAAAAGCTGCGGTTTCGTGAATATTACGTTTGGGTGGGGTAACCGGATGGGGGTAATATTAGGCACATAGTACCTAATATACTTTATGAGCCGTGCCTTCAGCGACAACCTACAAGTACCTGCCTCCGTACATGCATAACACACGCATCTAGAGATTGATAGTGTGTTAGAGGGGTCTACGACGCCCAAACACGTCAAGCATGAAGCTACTTACAGTAGGAATGGGGTGTAAATGGGAGCTGCTAGAGAGCTAAACGTTAACGTTAGAATGGCGGGGCATCTTCATCATTCTGTTACTTGCTGCGGGGGCCGGGTGTATGCGGAGAAACTGGTAACCTCCTCCACTGGGGTATCGGGGTGGGCCTGTTACCCAAAGGCATCTTCAGGGGCTACCTAATGCTCCTCGGAGACGGAACTTCGGGGTTTTACCTAATAAATACTGCACTGCATTCCGAAGGCTGCAGCTACGAAGTACAACAACACCCGCTATCCGCCACCACGCTTGTAGGTTCTGGAAGCATTCGTGACCTAGTACATTCTCACCAATCATTCTGTCCGGAATATCCAGGCTTAGTGAACTTGAGGAGCGAATAGTTTTCCTTGAGGAAAGCATGCCAGAGTATACGCAGTATGTTCGCAGCCGCGTCGCAAACGCTTGTGATAACTGTAAGGCGAGGAAAGGTGTGTACCTCTTTAATGCATAACCATGGCTACAAGAAAAGGGGAAATTAACCCTCACAGTGAAATGTGACGGCAACTTGCCTTGTGGCTATTGTGTGAAACGATACCGAGCTGGTCAATGTCATTTCTCTCCTCGGACCCGACGACGAGCGAACAAGCTTACCACGTCTCCGGAGTCCGTCCAGATCCCGCCTGTCATTCAGACTTCCGCCTCACCATCACCACTTCCGTCATCCGAACTGCCGGATATATCCCGGGATCGTTTACCGTCCGGGACACCGGCTCGCCCCGCCGCCGATTGTGATGCATCCGTCGAGGAAGAGGCGGATGTCCATCGCGAAGCCCGTCTTCTGTGTGACGCCCAAGGAGAGCTAAGTAAGGATTCGGTTCACATTCTCCGAGTCGTCCGCAACAGCACCGCTTATCAGGGTCCACCGTAGTCTTCATTGGTGATTGTGCACCACTTTCCCTCTTCCAGACCGTGCGTCAGATCGTCACCTCTCGAGTCGATCCGGATGTTTTTGCTCGGCAGACAAGTCCAGTTTTAATGTTAGAGAATACTAGCAATTGCATCCAACCCAGCATTGCTCACGGAAACCCACCAGTGGTGAATCTCGACGCCATTGGCGGGCTGGTATCAACCTTTGCCTCTGTGGTATGTTAGAAAGCATCCTGTCACCAAAGGTTCAGACTCTTCTTAGCTAATACTCGCTGTATGCAATAGACTTCTGGACTTGTCGACCTGATCGACTGTGGCCGGTTCCCAAATGACCTTACGATCTGGGTCGGACGTAGTCAGAAGCCCGATGATGTCGCGTCAGCCGTCAACTATCTCGTACTCGCCATTGGCTCACAGACGGATGCCCAGGATCTTGCCGCCGAGTATTTCCATTACGCGAAGACTCTGGCGCTCGCGAGCCTGGATGGCAACCTGGGCGTCGATACCGTCAAGGCATTCGCCCTTATCACCTTGTATATGCTCAGGGCTTGCCAAATTAATGGGGCATTTTTATTCTTCGGTCGGCTCTTAAACTGCGCCCTCTAGCATGCGGTCGTACTGACGTCCTCAGGCATCGCCGCACGAGCTGCGTATTCGATAGGCGCACATCGAGCCGAAGTGAACTGCCGATTTGGAGCTCAACTATGTGCTCAGAGGTACGCATCAACCTTTCCCGTCGAGGCCACGTGAACGAGGAGGCTTACTAGTGAAGAGAACGTTTGTGGAAGAGCCTTAGGGTTCTGGATCTGTTCCTCAGCGTGTCTCAGGGACGTCCGCCTGCGATGTCGGATGTCGATTGCACCGTCCCCTATCGAAACACGGATGACGGGGGCCAAGAAGTGTTCGAGCTTCTCAACGCATCGGTCCAGATATTCCTCATCACTGAACGCATCGTCCTTGAGGTCTATTCACGAAGGAAGATCACCTTGCAACTGACCGAAGGGATATCCCGCCAGCTTCGCGATTGGTCGGCCAAATGGCTCTGCGCCCTGAGGCGCATCATGTCGGTGAATTCGATCTCGGAAGACCGCCCAAAAGTTGTTGGAGCCTGTCAGGTCTTGTCATCTTACTACTATGCGGTGATGCTCGTATCAAGACCCTTTCTTATGTACGAGTTATATAGACGACTGCCCGAAGATTTAGGAAGATCCGGGGACCAGGCGCCCGTAACGAACACAGGGAGATCAAAACTTGCTAACGCCTGCATTGATGCAGCGTGCTTGATGTCGCAATCCGCACTAGATCTCGTGGAGAGGGGGGCACTCGACAGACGTACCCCTTTACTAGTGTAAGCTACCTAAACTACCCGCCTACCGAGATTCGCTGACCGTCCGCCGAGGTCGTGGTTATTCGCGTCGGCGTTAGTCACCGGGGTAGGACTCCTCGGCGGATTCGGTCGCGTACTGGAGAAATACGCGCGCATGGCTATATCCGCCCTCGAGTTCTTCGCGAAGGAAGACACGCACGCGATGCAGTATTCCTTGATTGCTAAGTCACTGCTAACCAGTGCCCTACAATATCTCGAGATGAAGGAGACTAAAGAGCGCACACGAATTGCCGAAAGCTCGTCTCAGCTGTTCGGACTCATACCAAAGGAAGGCACCGTCTCTCGAGTCTCCGTACCTGTCGGTACTACTAGGGATCTGCGCCCGTCGACCACTAGGCCGGGCGAGGTCGGCAGCGCCTGCATCTCTCCCGCCAGCCGTGCCGCGGACTCCATGTTCGGCGAGATCGACGCGTCCATTTTCTCCCTGAACGATCCTCTGGCGCCTCCTTCCGAGTTTTCCCACCTTGCCAGAAACCCACAAGACCAGGTCGACCAGGTCTTTGGGGCGCTCAATCTCTTCCCCCTACTCAGTGGGAACGGGCATATTGATTTGGCGCACTATCTATGAGGCGCCTTGGCTAGATAATTATTCATAGTCGCGCTACGTGACGTCTAAGGACGTAGTAGCATCCGCGCCTTGAGTACGAGTCCCTCCTCGGCGTACATGGGATTTCAATACGCCATTTCAACGTTGGCTTCTCGGCCCTTGTAACGACCTGGACTCTCGAAAAGCTCACAAGTTATTGAATGTATGTCAGGAATCTTTACCGGTTTTATTCTCCGCCCCACGCGTGAATGGTCAACGCCCAGTTGGCCGGAAGCGATTTCGTCTTAGCGAGGGTGGTAGATTATCCAGTTTTAACAACACCTTTAACTTAGATTCTATTCCGAGCTTTCGGAAACACGCAGTTAGCTGGCTAATGGCAACTATAGTAAAGACGGTACTTCGGATACTTGAAATGCTTGAAAGGGGTCCTGCTCTAGCTGAGGTAGAAAAAAACTAGGAGCATCGTTGTATTAAGGTCGCAACGATAGAGGAGACGTGTCCAGAGAGGTTGGGGGGGCTGGTTTAGTGAGGTCTACATGCTGGACCCGGGACTGTCAGATAATGGGACGGCCATCACACCGCTTGGGACCCCGTGAGCATCGTGGGGAATACTCTGGAACTGGGCTATCCCTCTCAAGACAACTCGGGAGGTGGATATGGAGATGATAATAGGGGTTCAGCTGCATGTGTGGGCTTGGGGGAGGGTGTAAAAGGTGGAGGTTTTATTCAAGCTCTTATGAACTGTGGAGATGTACCATAGGTAATGTAACTGGCTCCTGTCCGAAGTTTTGATATTCTGTCCTGAGCCAGGACCCCCTAAGACCGACGCCTCCAAAGGAAGAGAGGCTTCCTCTAGCCGAAATCATTTGACTTAATGCTGTTGATCTCACTTTTCTTCCCGACGAGCCGGGCAACATCCGTAATCGGCGTTTCGCTATCAAAGACGGCCATTTTAGCTTGAAACTCCTTGGCCATCATATTTGTCAATTCGGCCGCCATAAGGGAATCAACCCCATACTTGGCAAGCCGCTTCGTCACTTCTATGTCTCTCGGCGGAACAGACAGTGTGCGTCCAAGCTTAGTGGCTGAGGCCTGTACCACTATCTCAGCTTGTTCCTCCTCCGGTAATGATTTTACTGTCCCCCGAAACAAAACGCCATAGCTCTCGGTAGCTACGTCCTCGACACTTACCCCAGCCTGATCACGCGTAGTTGACTGCCTTGTAATGCCCGAGAATCCGTCAAATAGGAGCTGTTGGGCCTGAGCTGGGGGTACTCCCAGGCCGCGTGCCACCATGCCGTGTTATCAGACCGACGGGGAGCTGACTCTTGTCGGCGGATGGAGGAGTACGGTTGAGATTGTAGTAGATATCTGGCAAGGCCATGAGCTCCGCTTCTTCGATTTGCCCGAAGTTGGCTGCCAGTTGACGCTGTCGTTGGTATTCTTGCTCTGTCAAGTGGATTTGACTTCAAGAATAACTTAGCCAAGCTTACCACCGTCAAACAATTTGGCAAGCGGAACTTCCACCCGGCGATGCCGCCTCGCACGATGGTTCTGTTCGTGCGAAGTTATTCTTCAGTGATCTGGTCGATTAACTGGGCTCTCGCTCGCGGCAGCATTTGAAAATGGTCGGGTACGACGAACTCCCATACGTATCCGTTGCTTTCCAATCTCGATTATATTCTTCGTCCCGAGACTCTCCTCGTGTGGAGTATTATACTTGCTAATTCCATCGCAAGTCACGAATCGACTGAGCTCTGCGGGTCTGGAAAGTGCTTCCTCGAGAATCTGACCTCCGACATTGTCCCAATACATGTCAATCTCATTTGGTGTAGCGGCCTTGAGATCACCGAGAACGGAAGGAGACTTGTAGCTGACGCTTGATCGAAACCGAGCTGGTCAACAAGCAAGGAGCATTTCTCTTTGGAGCTCGTGACCCCAACGACGCGCGCCCCGTGGACTTTGGCTATCTTCTCCAATCCGATGTAAGCAGTAGGCTATCTTCTCCAATCCGATGTAAGCAGTAGGCTATCTTAGCTAACTTAGGTCTCCGCTGGCTCGTTCTGCAATTGTCAGATATAGGGGATATCGGTTATGTTGTATTAGGCTAATTGCGTATGTTATGATACGCGTCCAACTTTTAAGGCAACCCCCCCACCAACGGGCCACCCCATCAACGGGCCACTTACCTCAGCTAGCTCAGGCCTCGCTGGCTCTTTTTCAAAGTCACTTAAGTACCGCTTCATAACGCTAACAATCAACCAATCAAATCCCAAATCCCCGTAACGAGCCAGCAAGGCCTAAATATTAAATTCCAAAAAAGGGGCTCAATTAGCAAATTTCGTCCCAATTTCTTTTATTTATTTAATTAAAAAATATTAGTTACGTAACCAATTTATTTTCGATAAATCTAACATTTTATATACTCGTCGAATAAAAGCTAATATATATATAAGAATTTTTTCAATTTTTTTCGACGGCAATTACAGTTAATATAACCAAGGTTAGGTTTAAAAAATAAATAACCGTAACGCCTTTATAATTACGATAACATAACTATCGATTATATTATTATATAGCGAATCTTTTTAATAACGTCCCACACCACCTCACCGGATGCACCACCTTATCAGATGGTTTTTAGCATTCCGCAGCAACAAATTAAAATAACTTAACAACAACATATCGCATTAATTTAAATTAATCGGATTCTTCTTCGTTAAACGTATTTATAATTTCGTTACAAATACGCGTATTATATCCGGGCTTATCGTAAACGTTATATTTCCGGTTTTTAATTTTAACCCTTTTACGATAACTTTTTTTAATTATTATTAACTGCATTTTTTTACTACTTCTTTCTTTTTAGGCCAAAATTTTTTTTTGTATAATAAACATTTTTCCTTTTTAAAAACGTTTACTTAAAATATAATTCGTTTCGCATAATTAAACGTTTTTTTCCCGAAAAAAAACCGGCTTTATATAATAACAACATATAATCTTTTGTTTTAAAATTAGCCGATTTAAGTATTTTTTTAACAAATTACCTTAATAATCTTTAAATTTTTTTTATAAATATCGTTTTTATTATATTATTTTACGGATATTTTTAAAAGTTTTCGTAAAGGATAAAATAAAACCGGCAGAAGTTAACGGGAAAACGGTTGGCATAAATATAACTAAAAAAAACTTTTAATTCGAAAAAACCCGTATTAAAATCGAATAAAATAAAACCAACTTTTGCAAATCCAGATTTAATATTATCGAACGTTATGGCAATTTGGAACGTATCGTAAAAGCCGGCGAAAATTTTTTTCTTAATAATATAAATATAATAACGTCGTATTAAATTTTCGATATATCGTAAATAAACGCATTTTAAAAAAAAAAAAAAAAACAAAATACGTTAAAAAATTAAAGCCGATACAAAAAATACGCGGATATATAAAACGTAATAATATTATTATTGTAACGGCAGCTACCAGGATCAAACCGTGAGGCTGGCAACCGTTACGTGGGGCTGACAGCTGCCATACGAACTAGCTACCTGCCATATAAAGAGTAGGAACGTTTGTAAATCTTTACGCACTTTACGATTTTGCCTTTCCTTTTTTTTTTTCTTTAGCTTAAAATCTTCGTTTATAACGCCAATAAACTAGCTGTCATATTATATTTCGCTGGCCGTAATATTATTTTAAGTTTATTCCCTTTTTTGCTAACTTAACGATTAATAAATAAGGTATTATACCTTTTTTACGTTAATACGTAACGACGAAAAATAACGCGTCCTAAATTAAACCTAAAATTAAGACCTAGATTAACCAGTATTAAGATTAAATATTTATTAAAAAGATTACCTATTAGCTAATTGACGTTTAAAGCGATTTAGATTAATTAAAGGTAAAATTAAGAATATAAAAAACGAAGTGCTTCCTTAAAACCCAGACCAGAATACGGAAAACGACGTGCCGTAAAACGAAACCGAATCCGTAAAAATAAAAGGTTTATTAGATTAAGACCGAGACCATAGTTATTTAGAAACCGACGCCGATAGGTAACTAATTAACGAAATAGTTAACGATAACCAAAATATTTAGAGAAAATTTTAAAAATTCCGCAATAAAATCGTTCGCCTTTAGGCCAGATAAAGCTATCATTCCCTTACTCTTTCCGACGACGCCGACCGACCTCGCCGAAAAAACATAATTAATAACGTTTTTAGGAATACTAGCATGTTTTGCCTTACCAGTATAATAATATAGCCCGCTTTTTATAAATTTGCGGAAAGTAATAATATAAATTTTAATTATAACCGAAAAAAAAATTTACGTTAATAACTTAATTAAATTTAACGGTAACAAAATTAAATTTAATATTTAGGTTTATAAAGTTATAAATAAGTTCGAAATAAATAAATTAATTTTTCGAAACGAAAAAAAAAGCCGAATAAACGATAAAAATTCGTTATTAATTAATTACGTAACCTTTTTTTTACGTAATCGAAATAATTTAAGGATTAAAATTATTATATTATAACTTAAACCAAACCTCCGTTATTAAAAAAACCTTTCGTATTTTTATTTTTAAGCCCGGCAAAAATTAAAATATTTACGATTTTATTTTTAAATTTAACGTTTTCGTTTAAAAAGTTAAAATCGTCGAAAATAAATAAAAATAAATTTTATAAAAATATATTTCCTTAAACTTTAATACGCGTTTTTTTAAAAATAATTATAATTTCGATATTATTTACGAAAGGTTTTATAACTGTATCGTTATAACCGCTTATAATAACCAGTTCGCCTATAAAAAACGTTAGCAAAAGCGTAAACCTCGATTATATAACTTTAATAAACCGAAAGATAAAAATAAAAAATTCCGTTTAAATAATAATTCCGGTAAATCGAAAACTTTAAGTAATACCGGTAAATCTTTATTAAAAGCTAAAAAAAAGGTTTATTAAAAAGTTAATATATATTTTAATTATAATAAAACGGAATATAAGGTTAACGATTACTTTAACAAAAAAAAGGTCGTTACGATAAAAATAATAAAGAATTCGTCCAGTTTTAATAAATCAAAAAAAAAAAAAATTTTTAAACCGTCGGAAAATTCCTTAATAATTTTTTTATATTAATAATAACGAAAATAAATAATTTTAAAAACTGTAAAGCTTTTATTAAAAGTATGTAAATTTAAGTAAATAAAATTAATTCACGTATTATCGCTTTTTATAATACCGGAATATAAACTTAATTTTTCGTTAAATTCTTTTTTATTAAATAAGTAAAAAAAAAATTATAAATTTATATTATCCGGTTAAAAAAATCAATTTAATTATAAAATTATCGGAAATAACCTGCCGGCTAAATAAAAACCTAAATAATTATAATATTCGAAATTAACGGATAATATTTTCCCGATTAAGTTTTTTAAATTATAAATATTAAATATAATATTTTTTTTAGTTTTAATTAAATAAAAAAACAAAACATATTATTAAATTATAAAAATAAAAATATTATTTAATCCGATAACTTATTAACTTTAACCAAGTTCTTAGCGGCGATTAAACTCTTAATTCGATATTTACTAAATAAGTACGTTAACCTTAAAGTTTAGGAAAACGTTTACCGTTACGATTACGTTATAAAAAAGTTTAATAAATAATACCAAATTTTTTAACGCTTATAAAAAAAACTCGAAAATAATTTTACCTTAATACCCGTATTTATTACCCCGTTAAATATAATAAATAAAAAAAATATATTAAACGTATATAATACTAAACCGATTATTTTCGTTATAAAAATTATTAAAAATAACGTAATTATCGTTTCGTTAACGAATAAATTAAAAATCAACTTTCGTACGGAATAATAAAATAAATATCCGTTACTTTAAAAAGTTATTTTTTTTAAAAATAAAAAATTAAACGTTATAACGGTAATTACTTTATAAAAATAGAAAATATATAACGGCCAAAAAATCCTTTTTCTTAAAAATAAAGATGCGGAATACGTAAAACGAATCCGGAAATTCTTATTAAAACCCCTTATTTATTTAAAAAAATTCTTTTTTAAAAAAAAAGTTAAAATTTTTTTAAATTTCCGACCTGGTTATAACGTAATTTTGGAACTTAACCGGTCGATACCCACCTTTAGATCCCCTATTTATAAAACGTTTATTTAATATTTTCCGTTAAAAAAAATAATAAATGAATTATTAAAAATAAATTTTATTAAATTATATATATGAAAAAACGCCGCTTTAATCTTATTTACTTTAAAACCTTATCCGTCGGAACGCCGGTTTTATATCGATTACCGTTAAAAAAATTAATATTTAAAAAGTTGTTTTATTTTAACCTTTTTACTTAACGGTATTATGTTTAATTATCGAAACGTTAAACGTTTTATTAAAATCGATATTATTTAAATGTTTTATAAATTTCGTATTATTATTAAATTAAAATATTTAATAATATTTAAAACTTATTAAGAAACGTTTTAATAAAAAATATTTTTATTTAAATTTAAAATAAGCTTTACTTGGTAATAATCGTTTATTAATACTTAATTATATAAATTTTTCGATTATTACGTAAACGTTTACGCCGACGACGTATTAATTTATTCCGGTTTTAAAAAAAATATTAAATATATTAGGAAAAATTTATTTATTAGTTATATAAAATTAATTTTTAAAGAAATATTAAAAAATTCCGGTTTAATATTAAAAAAATAAATTATTTCGGTATTATTATAAAAATAAGTATAAATATTTTTATCGATTTAATTAAAATTAAAGGAATTTAAAGTAAAAATTTAAAATTTTAATAATTATATTATAATCCGTTTATTTATAAAATTTTATAATTACGTACGAATATTTTGTTATTATAAAAATAATATAATTAAGTTATTAAATCGTTTATTAAAAAAAGATATTTTTTCGTAATAAAACTTAAATAAAAAAAAGTTTTCGAAAAAATAAAATAATTTACTTACGAAACCTTAATTTTAGCTTTTTTTCGATTTAATAGACCGATTAAAATAAAAATAAATATATTGCGTAATATAATTAAAAATATTATTTGGTAATAATAAAAAAATAACGAATAAAAATCCGTAAAATATTTTTCGAAAATTATAACCTTAATAAAAAAGCGTATTTTATTTAAAATTAAAAATTACTTCCAGTAATTTAAATTTTTAAATATTATTACTTTAAATTTTAAAAATAAATTTTTATTATTATTACCGATTATTAAGTTTTATTATATTTTATAAATAAACGCGTTTTTTTATGTATTAAATCCGATAAGTTAAAATTTTTTTTAATTTCGATATTACCTTTTAATATTAACTTAATAAAAAGAATGTTATTATGGATATTTTATTACGAAAAACGGTAAATTTATTTATAATTAAAGCCCGAAAAAAAGAAAAGAAAAGAATTAAGCTTTAATTCCGCCAAAATAATTAAATCTTTTTATCGTTATTATTAACGAAATATTAATTAAGGTATAAATCGAAAATAATTCATAAATTGCCGATTTAATTAACTTTATCCGTTATAAAAACGAAATATAAAATTTAAATAAAAAATTAATAAATTAATGGTATTTAAAAAAATAATTAACGGTTATATCTTTTTCCGTACCGTATTTATTTGTAAAATTTACGTATTTAAAATATTTACGTACTTTAATTAAAATAAAATAATTAAAATATTAATATAAAAATATATTTAGCCCCGGTTTAAATAAAATATTCGATAATATATTCGGAATTATTACGATTACCGTCGGAATAAAACGTTTTAAAATAAAATCCCGAAACTTTTTATTTTATTTTTTATTCCGAATAATATTTAGGATTATGTCGTTATCGACGGGAAAAATATGCCAAAAAACCGTTACGGTTATAATTATATATAAACGTTTATCGATAAACTTAATAAAATTATAATAATTTTGTTAAATAAAAAAATTAATACTGCCGAAACATTAATTAATTAGTATTATTAATATTTATATCGTTTTTTTAAAATACCCGTTATTTAAATTAATAATAACGTAAAATAATTTATTTTTTATTTTTTAATTAAATTAAACCAATTTACCGGTATAAAATATTATTACGGAAACGCTTTATATCCGCAAATTTAAAAAATTATCGAATTTATAAATTAAATATTAAATTAACGTTTATATTTTTATATTAATAAATATTAAAACGATTAAAACGTATATATACCGGCATTAAATTTTATATATAATTTATTATAATATTTATCGATTAATATAATTTTATTAAAAATTATATTAAATAAAAATATTCGAAATTTATTATTTTTAAATTTAAATATAATAAAAGTAAAAACCGAATTAATTTAATATATATTAATAATCGTTAAATAAATTTAAAATATTTAAACGTTTATAAAAAAAGCCGCATTAAAAATACAAAAATATTAAAAAATATAAATTAACAAAAAATATTATTTAATTAATTTTAAAATCGGCGATAAAATTTTTTTCCGTAAAAAAGATTTCGTAACGTAAATATTAATTATTTATTTAAATTTATAATAAATAAAACTTTTTAAAATTATAAAAAAACGTAAATATAATTTTATTTTCGATTTACCGTTAAATTATAAAATAATTAACTTATTTTATATTAATCGATTACGTAAAACCGACGACAATCCGTTACCTTACTAAACCTAAATATTATCGTTATTTAAAAAAATTAACGATAAACTAAAATTTAAAATAAAATAAATCGAATAATTAAAACTTAACGGGTATTATAAAAAGTTATAATATTAAACCAAATAAAAAGGTTACGATTTTACCGAAATATAATATTCCGTAATTAATTTTAAAAACGTATTAATTATAATAAAACGGTTTTATATGGAATATTTTAAAATATTTAAATTACCGGTTCGTTTATAAAAATAAATACGCGTAACGGTAACCGACAAAATTAATAAAAACCATTCCGATAATAATAAAACCGCAAAAACAGAAACCGGATTAACAAAAAAAAACGATATTTATAATTAATAAAAATTTATATATTTTCTTTAATCGTATATAAATTTAAAAAAAAGGTAATATAACGGTAATTACCAGGATTAAACCGTAAGGCTGGTAACCGTTACGTAAAGCTAACAGTTATTATACGAACTAGCCACCTGCCATACAGAAAATAAAGACGTTTATAAATCTTTACGTACTTTGCAACTCTGCCTTTCCTTCCTTTTTTTCTTCAGCTTAAAATCTTCGTTTATAGCGCTAATAAACTAGCTGTCATGTTATATTTCGCTGGCCGTAACAATTATTAACATAATATTTTTCGAATTTTATCGAATAATAACTTTCGTAACCGTCGAAAATAAAAAAACGGTTCGAACCTTTCGTACGCGTTCGAATATATTTATGTAACGAACCTGTCATATATTTACCTGGAGGTATGAGCAGTATCCGGAATGGGGTTGTTGTTGTTGTTGTAGTATTTAATGCCGGGGGGACTGCCGTAACGCGGCTATCCCAAAGCCTCCCTTAGGGCATATTAGGCGTGCTAGGCTAGGTAATTTTACTTTATATATAAAAACCCATTTAGCAAATCTCGTTTTAGGACGTATCGTTTTCGATAGGCGGTTCTTAATATGTTTTCCTTGCGGCCTATCGAAAGGCAGTATCGTTATGCTGGTTAAAAGTGATTTTACTTTTAGCTTTCGGGCTAATTAATGTTCCAGGTTTCGAACCGAAACCGTAATAATAAGGCCCGGTTAAGCCCTTAATTTTTGTACCTAAATACGGTATTAATAATAATATAAGTAAATAACTTCCTTATTTTTACCTTTTTCCCTTTTATTATTATTATTATTATTATTATTATTATTATTAAATATTACTTTATATTATCGTATATAAATAATATTATAAAATTCGGTAACCTTAATAAACTTACGAAAAATTATAAGTTTTTTTATTATTTTTCGTAAATAATTATACCCTTTTTACCCGTATAATTTTTTAGGCAGTAATTCCGATTAAGTTTTAAAAATTTTGGTTATTTTTTTATAACGTATTAAATGTTCCGGATTTTTTTTTATTGCTGTAAAAATAATTTAATTTCGTATCGTCGTATTTAAGTTTTGGGTAATATTATGCAAAATCGCCGTATTCCGTTCGAATTATTAAAAAATAATGTAATTTTAATTTAATTATTATTTTTAACTTTTTGGGATAACGTATATAATAATTTAATTTTTATTCGTTATAACATTTTAATAATTTCGTTTTAACGTTATTTTATTATTTCCTTTTAAAGGTTATTCTTTATTACTTAATTATCGATTTAAGTTTATAAATAATAATCGTATAATTTTTATTTATTTCGTATAATTTCGAACCGGCCTTAATTAATTCGTTTGTTAATTTGTTTCCGGAAACGTTATAATATTTAAGGTATTATTTTATCCGGATATTACGCGTTTTTATCGTTACGTAAAATTTGAAATAAGTTTATTATAATAACGGCGCCGCGTTAATACGTAAATCCTAAATCGCCGTAGTATTATTTAAGTATACTTAAATACGTTACTTGAATATATCCGGTAACGGATTAAGTACGTATTATAATCTTTTTTATGCGTTAATAATTTTAACGTCGAAAATTATAAAAATTAAATATAATTTTTTTCGTTCCGTAATTAATAATTTATTATTTTTATAAATAACGTATTTATATTTTATTTAAGGGTTATCTTAAAAACCGTCCATATAAACGATTATTTTTTTAAGTAAATTTTTTAATTACGCTTAAAAAACGTTTATTAATTTTTTTTTTGTAAATTTATTAATTAATTTTATTTTTAATTCCGTTAAGTATCGAAATAAAATTAAAAATAATCGTTGAACCGGCGGTAACAGGCGTATTACGTATTATATTTTTATTTTAAAGCGTTATTATTTATTTATTTTTCACCTGCGGCTAATAAAATTTAATTTTATTTATTTAATTAATAAATATAGTTTTTTATACCGGAATCGTAACTTTTATTGCCATATTTAATATCTTTTGTATTTTATTAACGTCTTAACTTAATTTGGTTTTAATATTTTTTTTTTCAAAAATATACCCGGTTTAAAAATAATTTTTTTCTGTTTTTATATTAGGCCTTATTACCGTATAATGCCGTAAAAATAACGTACGTAATTATTATTATCCGGAATTCCGACGTTAATAAGTTATATTTAATATTTATTAAATTGTAAATATATTATATTAATATTATAACTTTATTTATTTTTTTAATTACGTAACGTTTAAAAGTAAATTTATAGTTAAATTATATTTTAAATTAACGTAATACCGGTATTCGGTTATTATTTTCCGGTTCCGAAACCGAGTTAATAATAAAACGGTTATTTATAATTATTAGTAAGTTAAAATCGTTTTTTATAAATCGAATTATATAAAATAAATCACATTATTTTAGTACAAAATATACTTTATTAACGATTTTTTATTATAACACTTTTTCGATATTTTTTATTAATAATTATAAATTATATTTAAATAATTTAAACGTTTTATATAAATAAAAATCGTCCGTATAACCGAAACGTAAATCCGAATCTTATTTTAAAAATTCCGTTAAATATAACATATATAATATAAGTAATAATAGAAAATTTTAAAATGTTCCGTATCCGGACTGGCTAAAATCCGTTATAGGCGTTTTTAATTATACCCGTAAATACCGTTTTATAAAAAATAAATTTATAAATTTAAAAATTTTAAATAATTAATTTTATTTTTTTATCCGTTATAAGAATCGTTATTTTAATAAAGCGTTAAACGCCTTTTTTATATTTATAATAATTATCGAAATCTTTTGGTTTTTCGTAAACGTTCGTTCCGCCTTATAAACGAAAAATATTATTAAATTTATTATAATTTTTTTAAAAAATACTTTTTCGTATTATTAATTAATTACCTTTTAAATTAAAGTTATTCATGCCATTTTTTCGTTATTAACCTTTTTAAGTTTTTGCTTACGTAAAAAATAATGCGATAAGTTTTTAAAATTTAAGTAAAATACGGTTTTTTTTACTTACTTTCGATATTATAAATATTTCCGCGTAATATTATAAACCTAAAAAATATATTAATTTTAAATATTTTTAAAATATTCCGTAAACGTAATACTTAATATGTTTCCAAAACTTTTTAAGTAACCGTACCATAATGCCATTTACCTTAAGGAAAATATTAATTACTTTTATAATATACATTTCGATTTTTTCGAATATTATTATAAAATCTTATAGTAATTAAGCTTTAAAAAGTTGCCAGTTTGTTAATAAATCGTAATTAAAATTATTTCTATCGTTGAACCTTTTTAAAATTTTAATCCGAAATATTTTTGTTTTTTTTTAAAATATTTTTTACTATTTCTTTTTTAACTTTTAATAAAACTAATTTAAATTTCGGTTTAAATTTATACCAGTTAATTATGTTATATAACCTTTTATCCGTAATAATCGTATTAATTATTTCTTTTAATAATTTCGTTTCGTTTTATAAATTACCTTAAAAAAATTATAATATTTTTTAATAAATATTTAATTATCGGATAAACGATATTATTTCGCTTTTTTAAACTTTTAGTAAGTTTCGGTATATCAATACGTTTATTATCCGGCTTTATAATTATCGTCCCGAATTAGCTTTTTAACGGTTTTTAATTTTAAATTAAATATTTTATTTATTTTATTTACGTATTCGTTTAATTCCGTTATTCGTTATACCGTTATTATATTTAATAACATAATTGCTTTTGTTTTCATTAGCTTTATAAACTTTTCGATATCGTTTTCCGTTATTTTATACCGAAATTAATTTAGCATTTTTATTTTTTTATTTAATACGGTAATTAATAATATTTCGTAATCCGATTTAGATTTTATTTTTGCCGATACCGTTATTTCGGCAAACGGTATATCCGAAAAAACTAGGTTTAATATATGGCTTACTTTATAAGTTAATTAATTAAAAACCTTAATAAATAAAAATTTATTATTTATTATTTATTATATAATAATTAAGCCTTTATTTTTCCCGGTAATTCCAAGTTTAAAAATAAAGTACTATACGTTTTAATTATTTTTAATAATATTATTCGGTAATATTTATAATGTTAATACGAAATTTAACGTTTCGTTATTATATAATTTTTTATTTAAATTAAATATAAAATATCCGTTTATTTTTAAATAATGAATATCTTTAAAATAAAACGGGGTTTTTTATTAAATGTTTAATTACTTACTTTTTCGTATATACGTTATTATTCGGGGTCCGTCGTATAAATTTATTTAATTATTTATAAGCGCATACGATTATATTTTAAGTAATTTTATATAATGGTTTTTTTTTTCAATTTATAACTTTTAAATTTATATTACGTTTAAAATTTTTTTTAGCAAATTTCGAATATCGTAATATATGCCGGTAAGCTTTTTATATATTATACCATGTTATTAAAAGCTTTCGCTTTTTTTGACATTATTATAACCGTCCCTACCGCCGTTTTTACCCGGTACTTATTTAATCCCGTCGGTATCCTATTATTCGACGTTAAAAATTACGATATTTTAATTCGTTTTAACGTTTATCGTTACTTTATAGGTTTTTCGCTTATTAGCAGTAACCTTTATTATTTCGGTATTATTATCCGTTACGTTTTTTTTTGCTGGAAATAAAGTTAAAGGTAATATATATTAAATTTTTTATAGTTTCTGATAAGGTATAATTAAGTTTCGTCCTTTTAAGGCCTTAATTATTTTTTCGTTTTTTACTTTTCGAAATCTGGTTTTCTGGAATTCGGGTTTTTATTATTAAATCGGGTTTAGGGCCGGGTTAATTATCTTATCCTAACGATTCCGCGTTTAATTATGTTTCGGCGTTTATTTAAATTTCGGCTTTAGTTTTGGCTTAAATTTCGATACCGGCGGTTATATCTTTATATTGTTTCGTTTCCGCTTTACGTATCGTTTAAAGCTGTTTCTTTGTAAGGATTAATAATTATCCCCCTTTTTTTTTTCGATGCCGTTATATATTTTGCATAACTTATTAGAAAGAATTTATTGCAGTTAACGTATTTAAGTATTTTTATATAAGGTTCGGTTATATCCGGATAATCGTTTAATTCTTTTTACAGTTATTATACCGAACTGTTTTTATGTATTGCTTAGTAATATAATATCTTTAATAACCGGGGTTATATATTTTAATAAAGGTTTTTTTATTTATAATTTTAACGAATCCGTTTTTATTAAAAAGGCGGAAAAGGCGAACTGGTTTCCGAAATAAAATAATTTAAGTATTTAATCCGGTATGCAGGTTTGGTTCGTATTTAAAAGGCTTTATTTTAATCGGATATTTTTTAGTTTAAATATATATTTTATTTATTATTACGTTAAACGTTTCCATAATTTCCTTTAACGTTATATATAATAAAAACGTAAAAGATATATTAATAACCGTATACGTATGTTAGTATTTTAAGAGCTTTATTATATTATTATTTATTATTTTACCGATATATTATTTATTATCCGGATTTATTAACAAATTTCGGATTCGTTTCGAAATCGTTTTAATAACTTATTTAATTTTGGTAAGTTAAATTTGTAAGATATCCGCAAAAATAAGTTTAAGGTTATAAAATTTCTATATAAAGTAACTTTTAAAATAAAAAGGTTTTCTTTATATATTTTCCGTTTTTTATTTAGGCGGATAAATATCCGGATATCGTTTTTAATTTTTTATTATGCCGAAATAAACGTCGTTTTTGGTATAGTATTAATCCGGGTTAAAGTAACGTTATTATTAAATATAAAGTTTAAAATTTCGGTTTATAAAATTTATTTCGAGGTTATAATTATCCGTAATATTTTGTTAAAAATAAATTAAAAGCTTATTAACCGGATCGGTACGTAAAATATTTTATCCGTAACGAAAAATATTACCGTATTAAGGTAACTTATTAATATTTCAATTAAAATTTTAATTTAACGTTTATATTTTGTTAAATAGTTCCTTTTATAAAAATTTATTAATAAGTTTAAAGTTTTTATTAAGTTGTAAATAATTTGCTTTTTGGTTCGTATCTACCGTTTTATTTCGTCGAGCTGGGTTATTAGGGCTAAAGATGTTATATTTGTAAAAAAGATTTAAGGAATAATTTTTTCTGATTAGTTAGTTTTAAAAGTAAACGTATTTTTAAACGTTTTTTTTTTCTTGCTGTAAATTCGTAGGGGTAAATAACTTAGGCAAACCGGTATGCTGGGCCACGTTGTCGTCGACCATAATAAGTTTTTGGGGGATATTAAGGGCCGTTATTTCCGCTTATAGGTTATTTTATAAAAACCAAAACGCTTTTATCGCGAAATTACGGCCTTGGTATTTTGCGTCCATTAGTGGCGTTAATGCCAAGTGTTAAAGTAATATGTATAATATACGTTTTAGTACTAATAATAGCAAGCGTACGGATGATAATTAAAAGGAAAGGTGTATCCGGAATGGGGTTTTGTTTTGCAGGTAATAATAACAAAATGAATAATTCTGGGGTTTGTTCGTTAAAGAGATTTGCGGACTCTTCCTTTAATTAGAGAACGATGCCTTTGATTAAAGGCTTAGATTAATAGCTAAAGAGCGAAACTAAATAGGTGCTATCTACATAGGAAACCGTTCGTTATATACATTCTTTCTGAATTCAATGAGTGTGTCGTGGATCTCTATGATCTATGTGATCTATGTGATCTGGTCCCAGATCACCTAGATCACCTAGATCACCTAGATCACCTAGATCACCTAGATCACCTAGATCACCTAGATCACCTAGATCACCTAGATCACCTTGACCTTGGCGCGGGGAAAGCCAAGCTCTCCCTAATCCGAAGATCAGCCGTGCGGGGTCCGCACCAAGCTCCAAAGGCAGGTTTCTCCAAATACAGGAACCCCCATTCCTGTACTGTAACAATTTATTAAAATGCTAGATTTATTTTAAATTTAAATTATTTATTATCTAGTCATTATTACTGAATACAATCTTTTAATCGGTTAATAATAAATTATTACGGTATTAAAACTTAAGGTAATTTTTCCCTACTATAATAATAAATAACAATATAACCTAACCTTAAAAATTTATAACCTAAATAATTATAACCTATTTTTTATTCTCTTATTACATTTATTTAAATTTTTTACGTTTTTCGGTATTAATAATTACTATACCCGTTATTATAAAAAACCTTATCAAAAATCAAATTTCGTCGAAATTATAAATATCCTTTTTTACGATACCGTATTTCGTAATTATAACCCGAATAAATTCGAATTACTTACGAAATACCTTTAAATTTTCGAATAAAACCCGTTAATAATTAATCTTTCGATTTAAACGCGTCTAGAATGTTTTTTACCGTTTAACAAATCTCGACGTTTAATTAATTTTAACGCAATCCGCAACGCGCTAGGCCAGCAGTATATTAATCATATCTTTAATATACTAAAGCCGAACAGGAAGTATTCGTACATCTAGGTTCAAAATTCGGTCGACAATTAATTTTTTTTCGGTCGGCTTTAACTTTCGCAAATTCAAAATAATATCGGTTCGGAAAGGTTTGCCGCGATATTATTTATTTAAAATAAATTAAGGTACTTTATACATAAAACTAAATATCGCATAACTAAATTTTGAGTCTCGTTTTTTAACCTAAATAACTAAATTTATTCGTACGTTTTTTATAAGCCGTTCCATATTATTGGTATTAAAAAATAGACAATTAAAGTTAAATAATTAAAATATACTAAAAGTTATCCGATAAGGTGGTGCATCCGGTAAGGTGGTATGGGACGTTATTTATTATATAAAAATAATTTATATATTAATTTTTTTGGCAGTACGAATTTTAATTATTACGTTATAACTATAAAAAAATTAAAATTAAAACCCGTTAATTAAATCCGGAACGTTTTTATAATTACAACATAATAACTATAATCCGTACGGGTAAAAAAATAACTTAAAAAACTTTATTTTAAAATAGTATACGTAATTATTACGTTATAATTTTAAAAATGTTAAAATTAGCTAAATTCGGAACCTTTTTAATTATAATAATGTAACCGTTATATATAACATTTTATTATAAACCTTTTAATATGGAAAAATTCCGTTTAATTATTTTTTAGCCGTACGAATTATGGTTATTATATTATAACCAAAAGATAATTAAAATTAACTAAATGCAAAACGCTTTTTTAATTACGATAAAGTAATTATTATATATAATATTTTGTTATAAGCTTTTTAAAAATAAGTTAATATGAAAAAAAATTTATCTAGTTATTTTTTTACCCGTACAAATTATAATTATTACGTTATAACCAAAAAATAATTAAAAATAATTAAATTCGAAACGCCTTTTAACTATAACAGCGTAATTATTATATATAATATTTTGTTATAAACCTTTTAAAAAAATTAATAAAAAAAAACCCCTTTAAATAATTTTTTTGGCCGTACGAATTATAATTATTATATTGCAACCAAAAAATAATTAATGTTAACCAAATCCGAAACGCCTTTTTAATTACGATAACGTAACCATTATATATAACATTTTATTATAAACCTTCTAAAAGTAAATTAATATAAAAAAAGCCCGTTTAATTATTTTCTAGTTATATAGATTATAATTATTACGTTATAATTATAGAAGCGTTCCGGTTAATATTATTTACTAATTAAAATTTAAAACTATTTCAATTTTTAACTTTTATATAACATTTTAGTTAAAATTATTATTATATTAAAATTTTCGTAATTAATGTATATAATAATAATAATAATTTTAATAAATTTGTATTAAATTTGTTAATTAAGCGTAATATTTTATATTTAACTATTAAGCCTTATTTTTAAGGGTTTGTTATTTTTATAAAAAGTTTTTTTAATAAGGTTTAGTCGGTACATTTGGTCCTTGCAGGTACTTTTAAAGCCGAAGGCTCTAGCTACGGCTACGCCTGCAGCGCAGCTCTAACCTTAAAAATAGGACCTGATTTTAGTTTACTTCAGCTAGCTCAAGCCTTGCTGGCTCTTTTTCAAAGTTACTCAAGTACCGCTTTATAACGTTAATAATTAACTAATTAAATCCTAAATCCCCGTAACGAGCCAGCAAGGCCTGAATGTTAGTTTTAAAAAATGGATTTCGTTTTTTGCATTTACTTTTTAAAACAAACGAAAATCCGTATTAACTTAATAACATAACGTTACTTGCAGTTATATTTATATTTATATAATTTCTTACGTTATAGCTTATTATTAATATTATTCTGGTTTTAACCAGGATTTTTTTATTATTTTTAAACTTTAAAAAGTTGATTAATTAAAGACCGAATATGTTACGTTATTAATTTTTTTTAAAATATTATAAATCCGAATTTTCTTAATTTTATTGCGCGATTTTAAATGAATAGGATATATATATACGTACGATAATATTCTGGCAAAACCGACGAACGGATATCGGATTCGAAAACTTTATTCGTGGCTAGATTTTTTGTAACGATTTTGGCCGATTATATAGTTTAATTATTCGAATTTACCGTTTAGTTGAAATATTATAAAAAAACGAACACGTGATAGGTTAGCAATATATAAACGTTAATAAAAATAAGTCTATCGGATCTCATAAAATAAGATCGGAAAAAATCGAGCCGTTTATCGCGTTAATAAATAAAGAAAATAGGGTTAACAGTTAATTTGTATGAGGGATTATTCCCCCAAAACAATGAAGAAAATAGTTAGCTGTTGTCATCATTAACATCAATATATGAATAAAGCTATAACGAGGATACTCATATTTCGTGGTCTCAGGCTGTTTGACATGAGTCAGCCCAATCTCGCAGGACACCAGTTCTGCGACGGGTTCTTGTTGACTTGACTCTCCACGTGAAACGGGGGACGTTTACCAAGGCAGCTTCTAACCCTATGAGGATCTAGTAACCGTCTGTATTTACCACAAACAATCACAAAGGAAACGCTCTGTGGAATAGGGTTGCAAAACTGGCCCTCTCAACACTACGGACGAACTTACCCAGAGCCATATCTTGAATCTGGTCAAGCTGGAAGACTTCTGTGGCGGCTCGCTTGGAGGTGGTCATCCCTAAGGCTGCGGTTTCGTGTAACTATGCCTTGAGAGCGGGGTGCATCTGCAACCAGCCATTTTCACCTATTGGCTTTGTCTGCAACTGCCCCGCCCATCTCGTCTGCCGGTGGCGTCCGCCAGTCCATGTCACTTTCAACTAACCAAAAAATTGAGTACACTGCATAAAATCAGGGTATGGCCACAGACAATACTATGAAGCTCGCCGTCCTCATCGACGCGGACAATGCGCAGCCTAGCATGAGCGGGCTCCTCCTCGCAGAGGTTGCCAAGTATGGCACCGCCTGTGTGAGACGGGCTTATGGCGACTGGACCGGTAACAGTCTAAAAGGCTGGAAGGACCAGCTCCTCAAACAGTCAATTCAACCGATCCAGCAGTTCGCGTATACACATGGCAAGAACGCGACGGACATGGCTATGATTATCGACGCGATGGATCTGCTGTACTCCAACAGGTTCGATGGTTTCTGTCTCGTCTCAAGCGACAGCGACTTCACCCGGCTCGCGGTTCGGATCCGCGAGTCTGGACTATCCGCATATGGGTTCGGTAACCGCACGACGCCCGAGCACTTCGTGGTCGCCTGCAACAGGTTTGTCTACGTCGAGAACCTCGCGGTAAGCGAGGGACTCGGAACACAGGTGGACGAGATTGTCTCGCCTCAGAAGCGCGCCACAGCCGTTGGAAAGGATAGCCGACTAGTGAGCCAGCTGGAAACTGCCGTAGAGGCGGCCTCGGATGATGACGGGTGGGCCGCGCTGGCGGATGTCGGCACTCTCATCGCCAAGCGGCACCCAGATTTCGACTCCCGGAGCTACGGATACGGCAAGCTGAGCGACTTGGTCACAGCTACGTTGTTATTCGATGTCACCCGCCGCAGTCCTGGAAAGGGCAAATCGGAAATCGTCTATGTGCGGTCCAAACGCAGGGCACAGGCGACCGCAGCGAAGTAATCATCCGCCCTCAGCTCCGCTATTGCCTTTACCTCGACAATGCCGCAATAATTAGTACGGATTTGCTGCTAGGCTGCTAATTCTGTATGCAAGATCACAGCAGAGCGGCGGTACATATGTCAATCTAGGAAGCAGCTGCACAGCTCTTGAGGGATATATTGATATCTGATAATCTCTAGGAAGATAGGAAACGGCCATCCCACTTAGTATGGATGGTCCACTGATGTATAGGGCTCCAGGGCTCCGGAAAGAATCAGGGTTGTTCCGTATGATTTCTGCCCAACAGAAAGGGGGGCCATTTTCTGCAAAACATACGAGGGGGCCTCTTTGTTATAGGCTTGTATCGCCGAGCCCATTCTTTAAACCGGTTGTGTAGATGTTGCCAACCCAGAAAATACACTGCTCATCCTTCCTATACAATAGTAGTCCGGCACGCTGTCAGACGCTGAAGTCGGATAGAACGCCAGGTCTGACGTCCCGACCGTTTGAAACAGCATAGTATGACACTTTCCGCCCTCTGGCTTCGACACAGACTTGCACCGGCCGAAGGACCGGTAAGGGAGTAGTATGTGTTGCAACCAGAACCAAAATGTAATCGACAGCCTCTGCTAAGGTGCTAAAGCCCTTCATTTTTGAATGGCGAAAGCTAGACTTGATCGGCTGCGCAACCCTGGTAATTTAGAAATTCGACGTCCCATATACGAGATGGCCTTTAACTGAAAGATGCTGGCATCCATACATCTCACCACAGTGCATGCTCCCCTCTGGAAGGCTTTCGCAACCTTGTTACGAGATTAAAGCATAGATCAAGATTCTTGGCCATATTCTGTACCTTCTCCTTATCAAGAAGGTCTGTCGACTAATTGTCTCGACGGCTACATCTCTTATCCGCCGGTTACTATTTACCGTAAATATATATGCCTTTTTAGCAGCGCGAATAAAGCTATCGCTTTATTAATAATATTTTGTCTTTTATAAAAAACCTTTTCTTATGCCATAAAGTTTTAAGCTTCGGATGTCGTATTTCTCTCCGAGAGTATAAAATCTCGCGGAAATGGTAAGGTTTAGTATTTCGAGAGCCTCGAAATAAGTGGCAAGCTAGCTGATTTCATGCGAATTTGCAACAAACTCGGATTCCATTTTCCTTTGCTGTAAATAACCGAAACAGGAAAAGTAATGCATTATAAGTTTTATAACTTACGAATCGTTTTTAAAGAAGAAATAATGCCGGGGCTTTTTCTTTTTTCAATTTTAATAACTTCCGGATTCTTTTAAATTAGAAATCCTTTATTAAAAAAATAAACTTGTATTATAAAAACGATAAATTACGGTAAAAAATATTAAAAGTTAATAATATAAAAAAAGAAATTATAACGACTATAAGCATAACTATTTACTAAATCGTATCGTACGGTTTATGTTAGCAATAATATTGTAGGATTTTAAGTAATGAAATAATAATTATATTTAGTAATAATAAATAATTGTAAATAATTTAAGTAACTAAATTACAATTATAAGCGGGAATTATTTAAAATATAAATATAACAAACGTGTACATTTTAATTAAAGTCCATTTAAAGCCGTTGAATTTATTCCAAGCCTTATTGTATAAAGAAATTAAATTTTTATAAATCTGGAAATTCTTTCGGTTTTATATATTTTGAGTATATAAATTTTTTAGAATTTACATGTTTTAAATATATAAGATTTTCATGGATCCGTTGAATTTATGCGGATTTATATTGCATAATTATAACCTCTATAAATTTAACCAACTATTAAACCTAGTTGAACGGTTTATATTAACAATAAGATCGTAAGATTTTAAATAATAAAGTAATAGTTTCCTTTAATAATAATACATAAGCGGAACTACTTTAAATAACTAAAATATATTATAAGCTGGTACAATTTAAAATATAAAAGTTATAAACGAATATATCCTATTTTTAACTTCAGGTATTTAAGCGGCTTAAACTCTTAAACCTGTTAAACTTTTTAAGCTATTTCCTTAAAAGAAGTAGCTTAAGACGCCAAGTTTTTCAAATTTTTTAAACCAGTACCGTAAACAAAAACTTCTTATCGGAGATATATTATATATCCTCAGACCGTTTGATAATAAGTTAAATCCATTAGTTATAATATAATTTGCCTTTTTAAAAAAAACCTTTGCCTTTTAAGATTAATTATTATATATATTTATTTAATAAATAATTTTTCTTTAAAAAGTTTAACCGTTATATTTAACCGAATCCAAAAATGATAATTAGTTTATAAACGTAATAACGTTTTATTCCTGTTAAAACAAATTAGCCGTTTTAGTTCTAATATATATTTTAATATATTTTTTATTTTTGTTATAAATTCGCAAACAAAATTGATAAGATTTATGTTAGTTTTGGGAAATGATTTGGTTATATTAATTATTATAAATCTTGTAATTATTGCGGTTTTTTAATATTTAAATATTAGAAACTTTTAAACGAAAAGAAAAAAAATCAGTTAAAACGCGAAAAAGAACAAAGGTAAAAGATCTTCCATTCGACCGTAAATAAGTTTAACCGATTTCAGAAATAACGAAAAGTTTTGCGCGGTTATAAGATCAAAACGTTACGTTGAGAAATTTAAAATACGGAAAAAATAAAGAGATTTAAGCGACTAAAACGGAAACAAAAATATTTAAAAGCTAAGGTTACCGTATTTATGTAAACTATTTTTCCTGCCGATTAATTTAGCGTTAAAAGAATATATTAAATATCGTTAGATAACATATATCAAAATCTTAACTTTAATAGTTTCGACATTATTATCAAAGATTTTTTAAAAGGTAATAGGCATTTATAAGGCTTTTTAAAAAGTTAAGGTATTTTCGAAATTTAAATAGTTTTTTTCATTTAATTAAGTATTAAATAAATCCTTTCTATTACCGTATATTTAGTATTTTCTTTTGTTTTGTAATTTCGTACATCTTTTATAAATAATCTTTTCGTTTTATATTATTTTAATTATATCAGCCATTATTTCGCAGATGAGAATATAAAAAATTAAATAAAGCTTAACTTTTATAACGGCAGCCACCAGGATCAAACCGTAAAGCTGGCAACCGTCACGTAAGGCTAACAGCTGCTACGTAAATTAGCCACCTGCTACACAAAAAGTGGGGACATTTATAAATCTTTACGCACTTTACGATTTTATTTTTCTTTCCTTCTTTTCTCCAGCTTAAAATCTTCGTTTATAACGTTAATAAACTAGTTACTATATTATATTAATGCTAACCGTATTATTATTTTAAGCTTATTCCTTTTTTCGTTAATTTAACGATTAATAAATAAAATACCACATTTTTTATATCGATACGTAATAACGAAAAATAACGCGTTCCAAACCAAACCTAAAACCAAGACCTAAATTAACCAGCACCAAAACTAAATATCTATTAAGAAAAATTACTTATTAATTAATTAATATTTAAAACGACTTAAATTAATTAAAGGTAAAATTAAAAGTGCAGAAAAAGAAATACCTCCTTAAAACTCAGACCAAAATATAAAAAACGACGAATACTTTAAAAAAACGGCATAAAATAACGTACCGCAAAATAAAACCGAATCCGTAAAGATAAAAAGTTTATAAAACCAAAACCATAATTACTTAAAAACCGATCCCGATAAGCAACTAATCGACAAAATAACTAACGATAACCAAAATATCTAAAAAAAACTTTAAAAATTTCGTAACGAAATCGCTTACCTTTAAGCCAAATAGAGCCATTATTCCTTTATTTTTTCCGATAACGCCGACCGCTCTTCCCGAAAAAACATAGTTAATAACGTTTTGGGTAATATTAATACGTTTCGCCTTATTAATATAACAACATAACCCGCTTTTTGCAAATTTACGGAAAATAATAATACAAATTTTAATTATAACGGAAAAAAAAAATTTACATTAACGATTTAACCAAATTTAATAATAACAAAATCAAATTTAACGCTTAAATCCGTAAAGTTATAGATAAGTTCGAAATAAATAAATTAACATTTCGGAACGAAAAAAAATTTATATAATTTATTTAATAAACCTTTTTTAAAAACAGGCCGAATAAATAATTAAAATTCGTTACCGATTAATTACGCAATTTTTTTTACGTAATGGAAATAATTTAAATATTAAAATTATCGTATTATAACCTAAATTAGACTTCCGTTATTAAAAAAACTTTCCGTATTTTCGCCTTTAACCCCGGCAAAAATCAAAATATTTACGATTTTATCTTTAAATTTAACGTTTTCTTTTAAAAGGTTAAAATTACCAAAAACGAATAAAAATAAGTTTTATAAAAATATATTCCCTTAAACCTTAATTTACGGCTTTTCGAAAATAACCGTAATTTTGATATTATTTATAAAAAGTTTTATAACCGTATTATTATAACCGCTTATAACAACCAGCTTGCTTATAAAAAATGCTAGCAGAAACGTAGGCCCTAATTATACGATCCGGATAATAATAAACCGAAAAACAAAAATAAAAAACCTTACTTAAATAATAATTCCAGTAAATTAAAGATTTTAAATAATACCGATAAGATTTTATTAAAAATTAAGAAGAAGACTTATTAAAAAGTTAATACGTACTTTAATTATAACAACACGGAATATAAAATTAACAATTACTTTAATAAAAAAAGGATTATTACGGTAAAAATAATAAATAATTTATTTAATTCCGACGAATCAGAAAAAAAGTAAAACCGTCGGAAAATTTCTTAATAATCTTTTTAATATTAACAATAACAAAAATAAATAACCTTAAAAATATAAAGATTTTATTAAAATTACGTAAATTTAAATAAATAAAATTAACTTACGTTATACCGCTTTTTATGATACCGAAACATAAACCCGATTTTTTGTTAACCTTTTTTTTGCTAAATAAACAAAAAAAAAAGGATTACAAATTTATATTATCCGGTTAAAAAAAATTAATTTAATTACAAAATTACCGGAAGTAACCTACCGATTAAATAAAAACCCAGATAATTATAATATTCAAACTTAACGGATAACGTTTTCCTAATTAGATTTTTTAAATTATAAATGTTAAATACGATATTTTTATCGGTTTTAATTAAATAAAAAAATATAACTTATTATTAAATTACAAAAATAAAAATATTATTTAATTTAATAGCCTTTCAGCTTTAACTAAGTTCTTACCGGCGATTAAATTTCTAACCCGATATTTATTAAACGGATATATCGACCGCAAAATTTAAAAAACGTTTACCGTTACGATTACGTTATAAAAAAGACCGATAAGTAATATTAAATCCTTTAATGCTTATAAAAAAAACCTTAAAACAATTTTACTTTAATATCCGTATTTATTATTCCGTTAAATATAATAAATAAAAAAGATATACCGGACGTATATAATATTAAGCCGACCATTTTTATTATAAAGATTCTTAAAAATAACGCATTTATTACCTTATTAACGAATAAATTAAAAGTTAACCCTTATACAGAACGATAAAATAAATACCCGTTATTTTAAAAAACAAGTTTTTAAAAATAAAAAGTTAAACGTTATAACGGTAACCGCTTTATAAAAATAAAAGATATATAACGGCTAAAAAATCTCTTTTCGCAAGAATGGAGATTTAAAGTACGTAAAATAAATCCGGAAGCTTTTATTAAAACTTTTTATCTATTAAAAAGGATTTTTTTTTAAAAAAAGTTAATATTTTTCTAAAATTTTTATTTAATTATAACGTAATTCTGGAACTTAACCGGCCGATACCCGCCTTTAAATCTTTTATTTATAAAACGCCTATTTAATACCTTCCGTTAAAAAAAATGATAAATATATTATCAAAAATAAACTTTATCGAATTATATATATAAAAAAACGCCGTTTTAATTTTATTTACCTTAAAACCTTATTCGTTAAAACGCCGGTTTTGTATTAATTATTATTTAAAAAATTAAGATTTAAAAAATTACTTTATTTTAACTTTTTTACTTAACGGTATTATATTTAATTACCAAAACGTTAAACATTATACCAAAAATAATATTATTTAAACGTTTTATAAACTTCGTATAGTTATTAAGTTGTAATATTTAATAATATTTAAAACTTATTAAAAACCGTTTTAATAAAAAATATTTTTATTTAAATTTAAAATAAGCCTTATTTAATAATAATTATTTATTAATACTTAATTACATAGATTTCTTAATTATTACGGAAACGTTTATGCTGATAACGTATTAATTTATTCCGGCTTTTAAAAAAAATATTAAAAATATTACAAAAAAGTTATTTACCGGTTATATAAAGTTAATATTTTAAAGAATATTAAAAAATTCAGGTTTAACGTTAAAGAAATAAATTATTTTAATATTATGATGAAAATAAACGTAAATATTTTTATCAACCTAACTAAAATAAAAGTAATTTAAAAATAAAAATTCAAAAATTTCAATAATTTTATCGGAATTCATTTATTTATAAAATTTTATAATTACGTACAAATATTTTATTACTATAAAGACGATATAATTAAATTATTAAACCGTTTAGTAAAAAACAATGTTCCTTTCGTAATAAAATTTAAGCAAAAACGGACTTTCGAAAAAATAAAACAGTTTATTTATAAAACTTTAATTCTGGCCTTTTTTCGACTTAACCGACAAATTAAAAAAAAAATTAAACGTATTCCGTAATATAATTAAAAATATTATTTAATAATAACAAAAAAATAATAAATAAAAACCCGAAAAATATTTTTCGAAAATTATAACTTTAACAAAAAAACGTATCTTATTTAAAATTAAAAACTGTTTATTATAATTCAAATTTTCGAATATTATTATTTTAAACTTTAAAGATAAATTTTTTTATTATGATTAATTATTAAACCTTATTATATTTTACGAACAAACGTATTTCTTTTATACGCCAAATTTAATAAGTTAACTTTTTTTTTAAATTTGATATTATTTTTTAATATCGACCTAATAAAGAAAATATCGCTACGGATACCTTATTACGAAAAACGATAAATTTACTTATAATTAAAGCCCCCCCTAAAAAAATTAAGCCTTAATTTTACCAAAATAATTAAACTTTTTTATTATTATTACTAACGAAATGCCGATTAAGGTATGAATCGAAAATATTTTACAAAATGCCGATTTAATTAACTTTATCCATTACGAAAACAAAATATAAAATTTAAGCAAAAAGGATAATAAATTAATAATATTCGAAAGAATAATTAACAACCGTATCTTTTTCCGTACCGTACTTATCTATAAAACTTAGGTATTTAAAATATTTACATATTTTAACCAAAATAAAATAATTAAAATATTAATATAAAAATATATCTGGCCCCGGTTTAAGCAAAATATCCGATAATATATTCGGAATTATTACGATTATCGACGGAACAAAACGTTTTAAGATAAAACCCCGGAACCTTTTTACCTTTTTCTTATTCCGAATAATATTTAAAATTATATCGTCGTCGACGGAAAAAATATGCCAAAAAACCGTTACGGTTATAATTATATATAGGCATTTATCGATAAATTTAATAAAATTATGGCAACCTTATTAAATAAAAAAGTTAATACCGTCGAAATCCTGGTTAACCGATATTATCGATATTTATATCATTTTTTTTTTAAAATATTTATTATTTAAATTAATAATAACGTAAAATATTTTACATTTTAATTTTTAATTAAATTAAATAAATTTACCGATATAAAATATCGTTATAAAAACGTTTTATATTTATAAGTTTAAAAAATATCGAATTTACGAATTAAAAATTAAGTTAACGTTTACGTTTTTATAACGATAAATATTAAAACGATTAAAATATATATATACCGGCATTAAATTTCGCGTATAATTTATTATAATATTTATTAGTTAATATAATTTCGTTAAAAATTATATGAAATAAAAATATCCGGAATTTATTTTCTTTAAACTTAAATATAATAAAAATAAAAACCGAATTATTTTAATAAATATTAATAATCGTTAAATAAATTAAAAATATTTAAACGTTTATAAAAAAAGCCGTATTAAAAAAGTAAAAACGTTAAAAAACGTAAGTTAATAAAAAAACGTTATTTAACCGATTTTAAAGTCGGCGACAAAGGTTTTTTACGTAAAAAAAACTTCGTAACGTAAATACCGATTATTTATTTAAATTTATAATAAATAAAATTTTTTAAGATTATAAAAAAATACGGATATAATTTCTTTTTTAATTTATTACCAAATTATAAAATATTTAATTTATTTTATATTAATTAATTACGTAAAGTTAACGATAACCCGTTACCTTAATAAATCCAAATATTACCGTTATTTAAAAAGATTAACGGTAAATTAAAATTCGAATTAAAATAAATCGAATAATTAAAATTTAACGAGCGTTATAAAAAGTTATAATATCGAACCAAATAAAAAGGTTACGATTCCGACAAAATATAATATTTAGTAATTAATTTTAAAAATGCCCCGATCGTAATAAAACAGTTTTATATAAAATATGTTAAAGTATTTAAATTACCGGTCCGCTTATAAAAATAAATACGTGTAACGGTTATTAACGAAATTAATGAAAATTATTCCGATAATAATAAGGTTGCGAAAATAAAAACCGGACCAATAAAAAAAAACGGTACTTATAATGAATAAAGATTTGCATACTTTTTTTAATCGTATACAAGTTTTTAGGAAACGGTAATATAACGGCAGCCACCAGAATCAAACTGTAAGGCTGGTAACCGTTACGTAAGGCTAACAGCTGCCACGTAAACTAGCCACCTGCTATACAAAAAGTTGGGACATTTGTAAATCTTTACGCATTTTACGACTTTGCTTTTTTTTCCTTTTTTTCTTTAGCTTAAAATCTTCGTTCATAGCGCCAATAAACAAGTTACTATGCTATATCAATGCTGGCCGTATTAACTTTCGATAAAAGTAATTCGTAATTATTTTTTTAGAATTAATTTAATATTGTTATATAGATTAATACATTTTCAAATCGAGTTTTTTGTAAAGTTACTTAATTTAAAGGTTTTTGGTAATCCGGTAAATTGTTTCTTTTTCGAAAAGGTTTAATTTTTAATCTTTTGTAATTAAAATATTTATTTATATAATTAGGTAAAACTTTAAGTTTTGTTTTTATTTCGATGTTTAATTATGTTAGTTGTTTTAATATAGAATTATTTCAACGTTAATTAATGTTTCGTAATAAGTTAAAATTCGTAGTTATTAACGTTATTTTAATATTTTTGTAGCAGCTGGCATTATATATCAATTTTATAACTGGTATCTTTATAATTTAATTATATTGTTTATAATTAATATAATATTGTAAGTACCTTTTTAATGTTTAATTAATTCTTGCGGTTTATCCGTTTATTTACGGTTTAATTATGTTAAATATTTTTTAATTTAAGTTAAATTTAAGTTAATAATTTTTGCTAAATCTTTTTATAAAGATTATAATTTTATTTGATAAATATGTTTTTGAAAGTTCCTAGATGTTTAGAACGTATTTAAGGAAAAGATATACAAGTTATTTGTTACCGATATTTTCGTTATATAAAGAGAAGTAAAATAATTTCTGAAATTGATTAATAATTACGAAAATATTGTTATAATATACTTTTATAGCTGGATTTTACTTTTTAATAAAGTTAAATAAAAACTAATTCTAAAATCGTTTTACGATGAATAATGGTTATAGCTTTCCGTAAGGTTTATATCGTTACATCTTTAATTTTAAGCAAATATTATGTTATTATATTATTTTTCGTAAGTGTAATTCTATCTTAAGAAAATACCATAACGTGCTATATTAGTAAGCGTAATATATCGATCACATTAAGACTTTTTCTGTAATCTTAATTACTTTTAATCGTCTATTCTTTAATACAAATATTATAGAACGTTTTATAACAAAACCAAAGATAAACCTACGTATTTGAGTTAAAAGATAAGACTCGAAATGTGATTATAAAAGGTTTGGTTTTATTTATAAAATCTTGTTATTTATTTTAGCATAACATGCTATATAAGCAAGCTGTACATATAAGTAAGCTGTACACTTTTTGATTATTCTAATCATTCAACTTTAATTACTTATTTTTTTAATAACTATAATATAAAACGGCTTACAAAAGAAGTAAGAATAAATATAGCCGTTTAGGCTAAAAAATAAAACGCGAAACTTAGTTATAAAAAGCTTAATTTTATTTATAAAGTTTTATTTACAATCTTAAGAACGCCACTTAAAAGCAAATACGCTATTTTAATATTATTTTTAATTTGTAGAAATTAACACCGACCGAAAAAAAATTATTATAGGAAAGATTTTTAACTTGAATACGTAAACTTTTCTTATCCGATTTTAATATATTAAAGATATAGCTAATAAATTATTAACTTAACGCGTTATAAATCGTATTAAAATTAATTAAACGTCGAACTTTATTAAAAGGCCAAAATTTTTTAAACCCCATTTAAATTAAAGAACCGATTATTAATAGGTTCTATACGAAATTATAAAGATATGTTATATATAGTTCGAGCTTATTTGTGTTATAATAGGAAAATATAGTATTATAAAAAAAGAATATTTATAACTTTAACGAAATTAAATTTTTGATAAAGCTTATAATAATAACGGATATAATGATTATTAATATCTAAAAACCTTAAAATTATAAATAAATATAATAACAAAATAAAAAATAACTTATAATTATTTTAGTTATTAATTTTTAAAGTTAGATTCTAATGTTATTTATTATTATAATGAGAAAAAAAATATTTTGAATACCAATACCGCAATATTTTATTATTAATAACGGATTAAACAATTATATTTAATAATAATAGCCGGAGAATAAGTAAATTCAGTTTCGGATAAATCCAGCATTTTAATAAATATATTCGGATACGTACGAAAAATTCGAAAAACTTTCTTTATTTTCGCCGGCTACGAAAATTAATATTTAATAAAATTCGAAAAGTATTGCGTTAATAATGATATTATTACGCTTTATATAGCTCCGCATTTTTTATATCGGCTTTAACGTTTTAATATATTTTATTTTCCTATTTTAAAACGTTTTTGTTTGCTATATCGAAAATTTAATGTAACGTTATTATACTTATAGTATTAAAAAAAGTCCCTCGCCGGCTTTTATGAGACGTTTTAAATTATTATAATATTTGATAATATTAAATCTAGATTCGTAAAAGCTTGATTTATTTTATTCGATCTGAATAACGTTTTTTTCCGAATTAACGGTTTTTTTTAAATTATGCTTACGCCGACCCTTTTTTTGTGAACCTTTGCCGGTCTTATTCGTTTTCTGCCCGCAAAAACCCTCAAAAATATTAAGGAAGTAATAGAGTAAAAACATTATTTCTAAGAAAGAATTAGAAATTAATAATCTAATTCGATTAAATACAAAATAATTAAAGGGGTTGATATTTTAATTAAAAGTAACTTATTATTTTTGTACGAAAATAGTTTTTCTTTTTGCAAAAAATTATTTAATTGCGCTAAACGAATTATATTTTAAGCAAACGTTATAAAATTAAACATAAGCGTTTTTAAAAACAAAAAATACTTATTATATGAAAAAGATAAACTTTTGTAACTTAAAATAAGGGGATAATAAAAAATGCGATTAATAATAACTAAAAAAGGTTATTATAAAATGGTTAAAACAAAGGAACGGAATTATAGCGTTTGCGTCAAGCCCGAACATAATACGCGTACTTATAAGGAAGAAAATCCGATTGATTTTAATTAATGCGATATATTATTATTAAGTTATTTAATTTTTTACTATAAGGTGCTAAAAAGTGAACAGTTCGCTTGTTTGTACAGCTCGCTTATAAAGTACGTTACTGCTTTATTAATAAACGCGCGCAAGTCAATATTACTTTTTTTGATAAGATTTAATACCATTGTGAACAAAATCGATTATCGACCGAACCTTTAACCTAAATATATAAACGTTTTTTATCCGGCTTTAATACGTTCAAAAGATAGCTAATTAATATCTTATTTAACGCCTTATAAAATATATTAAAGTTAATTAAGCGTCGCAATTAATTAAAAGCTACCCAATATTTTAAACATCTTTAAATCAGAAAATCAAATATTAACGAATTTTGTAGGAAAATCTCTGAATACTTTGTAAATAATGTGAGCGAGTTTGGGTTATTATTATAAAGTATAATATTATATCGGTTTTAAGCTTGAAATATATATTATTTCTTTAATTTAAAACGCGTTCATTCGTTATATATCGAAAACTTAATGCAATATTATTAAACTTATATTATTAAATGTCTGCAATGGGTGCTTTTATGTGCTACCGGCTGGTGGGCTTTGTTCAGGCTAAGCAGTAGAATGCTGCCTGGGACAGCTTTTGTCTATTGTTGATCCTTTATTATCTAATCGTTATGTAAGAGCGATTGCTTACGGACTTGATTTGTCCTTTTTTAGAACTTAAAGAATTAATACAAAGCAATTACGCCAGATTTTTGCATTCGATTATTGTAATTATTAATATAGTAACATTTTTTGATTAAATAATAGCCGTAATACGTTATACGAAATAGTTTATTATAAAAAGCTAAGTTGATAAAAAGAAAAGTACAAATTTTTTAAAAAAAGCAGTTTGTTTTACGATTTAGTAAAGAATTAAATAGTAATTAAGGATAGCAAATAAATATATCAACAAAATCTTTTTTAATTTTTCTTACTTAAATTCTTGTTTATTAAGAGGTTTTATAAAACGAAATATTTTTTAGCGAAGAAGAATAAATCTACGAAGCATTTTTAATAAAAAGACCTTTTATTATTTCAATAATCGTTAAAAATTTCAATCTAGAAATAATGCTCCGAAATCGACTTATAAATGTTTTATATGTGCTTAGATAATAATGTAAGTGGCATTAAAGATAACGTTAAAACGCCGGAAAAGAAATATTAATAAATCGAAAATAATATTAAAAAAAATTACAGCTTTAAGACGAAAAATATAATAATACGATAAAAAAAAAATAACAAAATAAGATAATTCTTAAATACGACCTAATTTAAAAGATAACCTTTAAAAGTTTACGTAATATAAATATATAACTTAAAACGTCGTAAAACGTTTCGTTTAAAGTTAAAGCGAATATTTTTAAAGAAGTATTTATTATATTAAATAGCGACTAAAGTAAAAAAATCAACACCTTGAAGAAAATAAAACGAAACTCGGAAAATAGTTTATTAAAAAATTTAAGGTTGCGAAAATAGAAAGAAGTGAAAAAGAAAATTATCGTTTGAAGAAAAGAATAACTGTCGGAAATTTTACTAATTTAAATAATTCCTTGTTTTTATATAATTTTTATTTTCTCAATTTTCAAAATAATACTAGATACGATTAAAATTAATAAAAAACGGCAAAAAGAAACTATAAACTATAAACCGATTTACGAGGTAAGAAATTATTAAACTACGGAAATAGGACGAACTTATTTAATATTTAATTAAATAAAAGAACTATCCATTTTCCGAAAATACCTAGCAACTCGTAGAAAGCTTTACGAACTTTTAACGTTTCTTAAAAAAACTTTATTAGTAACGCTAAAACCGCCGGAGTTATATATATTCCAATTTACATTATTTAAAGATTTCTAATCTATATTTTTAACGCAAGATTAATTAACAAAAAACTAATTTACCCGATATATTAATTTCGGTTTTTAATAATTTCTGTTGCTGTTTTAGGCTTTTAAATCTTTTTATTACTTTCGTGCCTTAAATTTCTTAGTACATCATTTTAACCTTACGGCGGCGTAAAAAATTTCGCTATTTTTAAAAACGGTTAAGTTTGTTTAAAATCGAACTAAAATCCTTTCGCGCTTATATTTCTTTACTTTTTAATCTTTTGTTTTCGGTTATAAATTTGTATTATTCGGATATTACCCAATTAAAGAGGTTTTAAAAATTACAATAATTAATGTAGTAAAGATATTTCTTACAGCGAAGATAGAACTTGCAAATTTTGTTTCCGGATTTGTAACGGAAATAAAACATGGTAAAAAATATAATAAAACTAAAATAGTAAATTCATTTTAATAAAATTAGAACGTTAGATTCAGGAGGTAATCGTACATACTATACGATTTAATATACCGGTCAAGTTTTAAAACAAAATATAATAAAAACGGAAATTATTAATTTTATAAATATAAAAAATACATTAGTTTTTAAAGGAAAATATTTTAAAATAGAATATCGTATTATAGTTAAGAGACTTAGTTTATTATTAAATGGTCTTAAAAAGAATAATATATTTCCGATTAAAAGTTTTAAAAGCTTAGCGTTTTAAATTATTTAAGTTAAAAAAGTAGCTTAAAAGGCTTTACAGCTTTAACGGTTTAAGCCGCTGAAATAATCTAAGTTAAAAGTAAAATATATATGGTTATCATTTGTTTCGTTAAGAAAATACCAGCTTGTATTCATAATTAATTACCTAAATTATCTACGGTTATTTGTTATTATTAGATATAAATATCCAGTTTACTACTTGAATTTTTACGATATTACTGCTAATATAAACCGTACAAGTAGATTTAATAATTGGTTAAGCCTATAGCCGTCATACCTAGTCTATTATATATATACACGTCTCGTAACATAACGCGACCGGAAGCATACCGAAAAACCGTACATATAGGCAGGCCGGATAAAAAACCCATTTAGAGAGCTCGAGATACGACAACAAATAAATGGAGGTATACGACGTGTTGATTGGTTCTAGAGCCCGGCCAAGCTCTAACGCCCTTAACCATTTTAATTGGCGCCGACACGACAAAAGCTAAAGCTTTAAATGGTCCGTACAATAAGCTTGACGCCATTTAAAGCACGTTATCTTGAGCTGGATTCGAACCAATTATTTTTGCAGGCTGCAGGTTCCCCAGGCCTGCCGCGATAGAAAATGAGATATCCAGGCTCGCGACCACTAAGCTATTAAGACATTATACAAATTATATCCTATAAGAATATTTTATATATTTACCTTAAGTTAAAAAATAAGAATTAAATTCATTTATCTTATATAACCTTTCTTTTCGTTAAATAAATGTTTTTCTCCGGAAATTCATTTATAATTTGAATAAAAATATAGAAAATAAAAACATATTATAAAAAGAAAAGGTTTGATTATATAAACAAAAGAAAAACGATTATTAATAACGGTTAAATATTATAGTTATAAATAAACTAATATAATAAACCGGAAGTATAACGTTTATAGCGAGCTTAAATATAATGCGTATATTTATAATAAAGTTATAAAGGTATTTAGTATAAAAGAATTCGTTTAAGTTAATTTAATTTAATTTAATTATTATAAAAGACTAGAAAATAAGCTATATATAACTACAAGCTAATTAATTAATTATTAAATCTAAATATAAAAGTTAATTTATTTTAAAAATTTTATAGTATAAAAATAATAGTATTTCATAATTACGAAAACGATATAATAAATAACTAGAAAATAATAAACCGCAGTAATATTTATTTAAAAACACTTTATATATTATAAATAGCTATATATTAAATACATATCAACTACGTATCAGTTCTCTTCAAAGTGAGGTTTTATGAAATGAAGATATTAATATATCTTAACGTAAGAACCATTAATCAATTATCGTGTTCGAAAATACTGGGTATATTATCTATCGTACAGATTACATCGTGCAATAATTTTTTATGTATTTGGCTTAGCCTAGAAAATAAGCATAAATCTATTCGATCTTGCATCAAGTACTTATATTTAGATAAAAGTATAAGTGTTAATAACTATATATTATTTAAATTTATTAATAGCTTATAGATATAAATAATCGAAACGTTTTCTTATATAAACGTGGCTTATTAAAAGCCTTAAAAAGTTTTCGCTTTACGTTTATAAGCAGCCGTATAATGCGTAATTTTCTGCTTAATACGCAATTAAATAAACTAAGCTGATAGTATATAATAACAATTTAATATTAACTTTTTAAATATTATATATATCAAATTAAACATAAATCTTATAAATTCTAATCTTGAATATAAGTCTATATTATTTTAATCTGGTATAAAAAGATTTAACGAAGCATTCGAAATTTTTAATCGTAAAGTTAAAATAACGTACTATAAAAGCAAGCTATATATATAAGGAAGCTGTACACTTTTTGGCACCTCATAATAATAAATTTAAATAATTTAATAATAACATATCGTATTAAATAAAGTTAATCAGATTCTTCTTCACTAAACGTATTAATAATTTCGTTATAAATATACGCATTATAGCCGAGTTTATTATAGACGTTACATTTTCTCTTTGGGGTTTAAACTTTTCGCGATAATTTCTTTTAGTTATTATTGGTTACATCTTTTTATTACCCCTTTTTTTAGACCAGAAAACCTTCTTTTTTATATATTAAATATTTCCTTTTTTTAAAAAAAAATAAAACGTTTATTTTTAGTTTTAAATCTTTTACTTACGATATAATTCATTGGCGTAATTAAATAATTTTTGCTCGGAAAAGAAAATTTTTATACAAAACTAATAAGTTATTTTTAAATAAAAAATGAACAAATTTAATTATTATTTTATTTTAACGAATTATTTTATTAATTTCCAATTTTTCTTTTAGCAAATAACGTCCTTACTTTATTATTCTTTTAATATTTTTAAAAGTTTTTACGGGCAGGGAACGAATAAAACCGGCAAAAATTAACGGGAAAACGACCGGCGTAAGCATAATTAAAGGAACTTTTAATGCCAAAAAAATGTTATTAAAATCGAATAAAATGATCTTAGCTTTTACGGATATTGAATTATTATTATCGGACGTTATAGTAACTTTAAATATATCGTAAAAGCCGGCAAGGAAAACTGTTTTAGTAGAACGGATATAATAATATCGTATTAAATTTTCGATATACCGTAAATAAACGCGGTTTAAAACAGAAAGAAATAAAGTATATTAAAAAGTTAAAACCGATAGAAAAACTGGGCAAATATATAAAGCGTAATAAGATTCTTATTAGCGCAATACTTGTCGAATTTTATCGAATTGTAACTTTTGTAATATTTAAAAATATAAAAACGTTTGGAATCTTCTGTGGGCGTTTAAATATATATATTAAAATTTTAAATTCATTCGAAACTTAATATATTTATTATCTAATAATTATTACTTAATAATAGACCGTCGTAAAACCAAAACTTAAATTCTCTTTCCGGCTATAATAATAAATAAGAATATAAATTCATGTTAAAAATCAATAACTTGAATAATATAACATAATTTTTATTTCTTTATTTCGTTTATTTACGTTTTCCACGTTTTTTAATATTAATAAACATTACCTCCGTTATTATAAAAAATTTTATTAAAAATATAATTTCGTTAAAGTTATAAATATTTTTTATATTACCGTATTTTGCTATAATAACTCGAATAAGTTCGAACCCTTTACGACATATCTTTAAACCTTTACACAGAAGCCGTTGATAATTAATTTACCGCTTTAAATGGATTTATAATTCTTTTTGCCGTTTTACGAAGTTAGACGCCCAGTTAATTTTAACGCATTTTATAACGCGTTAGATTAGTAATATATTAGCCATATCCTTAACGTATTAAAATCGGACCGAAAACGTTCGCGTATTTAAATTAAAAACCTTTTCGATTGAAAATTTCTTTTCGATCGGCGTTATTTTGCGCAAATTAGGGACGGTATCAAATCGGACGCGTTTACCCTTAATTCGCGTTCTTAAAGTAATGAATATAAATTTATAAATACGAATAAACTTTTTATTATTAATTTTCGGGTTTTATTTTTTAGCTTAAATGGCGAGGTTCATTTATACTTTTTTTATAAGCCGTTTTATTTTATAGTTATTAAAAAATAAATGATTAAAAAGTGTATAGCTTACATATATATATAGCTCGCTTATATAGCACGTTAATTCCTTTAAAAAGCTTTTACTATTTTTTAATAAATGATAAATATTAGTTAATTTGTTAAATACACTATGTAAAGCTTTTTTAACCACTTTAACTATTATATCACCTTTATTTTAAACCTTTATAGTAATATGTTGAAGTGGAGTGGGGAGTAGGAATGGGTGCAGCTGCTGCCGCAGCTGTGGCTGCATACTACTGCAGGACACGTCAGCTACAGCTTCTAGCTGTTTCCATC